>JASDQU010714237.1:16545-27088 GCA_032191745.1 Picea mariana
CCTAGGATTTGATGGTAGAGGTTCAAAACCCATGACCATGAAGACCACTTTTCTGAAGGCAAAAGACATGCCATAGATGGAACACTCATTAGGAGAAAGAATGATGATGAGTGAAGGTGGTATCCCACAACCATCTCAGTCTTATTGTAGTAGATTGAAGAAGGGTAGCAATGAGAAGAGCTTTGTAGTGTGCACCATCACTTAGAATAAGTAGCAAACCAATCAACTAGGGAAAGAGGAAGAAGAATACCAGGAGGTCTTCATAAAACAAGGCATCCCTAGTTTATCATTGTTGAAAGAATATAGGCCATATCATTATGAGTTGTTGGTATTTAGAGGCTTGTTCGTTCTATGGGAAGAAAGGACATTTTGAGGCATACTACTGGGAGAAGCAAGCCATATGCCACATGCCTTATTTTTTTAAGAAGAAGGACTAAACTAATTCTCTTATACAACAAAAAAATCAAAGGCATAAGATGAAAGGGAACATCTCAAGTAGTCTACAATGCCAAATTATTTTTCCACCATTGCAATTTGAGTGAACATTGGGAAGAAAATATTTGGTGACTTTATCTAGAGCTTCACCCCAGAAACTCTACAGCTAGGTCAAAAGTGTGAAGAGTAAAGAGAATAGAATATAAAGATCTTCTTGCATCTCCAATTCAAGGAGAATAATTTATCCAAGGAGAGATAACAACATAGGAGGTCTGCATCGCCAATAGGATGGACAATAGGTTGATGCCAAGGGAAGCCACATTCTAGTTCTTGTTTTCAATTTTACATCAAAGAACCCCTTCTTGGAGATGTGAAAGAGATTGGTGCATGAATGTAAATGACCTTGGGGGTGTTTGGAGAACTCCATGGGTGATTTTCAGTGTGTGTAGGCACCAAAGAGTTGTTTCCATGTCGAGAAACAATCGATCCTAGCAGAAGAAGGTAGATCACACTTCCTCTTAGGGAGTTGTTATGTGGTGGCAGTGTGCTGGGGTTAGATTGAACAAACAGACTATCATTTTTCTTGGATTCATGGATTCCAAGATGGATAATCTTTAAGAAAAATAGGGAGAGAAATGAGAATGAATGTTGATTCCAAAGTTCGGATATGGAGATTTCTCATAGTTGATAGTCAATGAGTAGAATTCTACGCTGCGGGAATAAGTGAACCAAGAACTAGAGATGTATCCATAGCTTGGGACCAAAGCTAGTATCTAAATCCATGATCCAAAGCTAGAGACAAAGTCAAAGCTATTTCCAAGAGCTATAGTCAAAGCCACGTTCAAGAGAAGAAAACATAAGGCACATTGATTGAGATTGGTTTCCTTGAGATTTTGTAGACCAAAAAGCCTCACAATGGGGAGGTGTGATCCAAAATGGACCCAAATTGATGAATGGGAGTAAGATTTAGTACCTACAATGTAATTTGACAATTAATGAAGGTTAAGCAAACTTTGTAAAGAAATGTAAATACAAAGTTGAATAAGACAAAAATGAGAGTGAAAAGGAAAAATGGGCTAATTAAAAGATAAAAGATAAATAAAAATAGGAGAGAAGGTTGAGGAGTGGGAAATGAAGGGGCATGGTTTTTGGCCTTCCCCTTACCCCCCATCTCTCTCTATTTCTTCCTTCACATTCAGTCTCAATGGATATTTTTGGCCAAAGAGAGGAGGATGCACAAAGAGCATCAACTGCACTATAACTAGAGATTGTTGAAATAAGAGCATTGAGCCTCATTCGAAGTTGGTTTTCCCATTTGAGTTTCTAGGGTAAATATGGTTTCCAATGTGTCTTATTTTTCTCTTATATTTCTATGATATTGTGCTCTATGTACTCATGTGTTAGTTTTTCATTTTAATGGTTGCTATGAGGATTTTAATATGTTGTGCTTGTTATTAAGATTATAACTCAATTAACTTTGTAGTGTGGAATTTTACCTTCATATTGCATCATTTTGATGGCCAATGCTTATCCCAACAACTCTTTGTCCTCCACCATTGGGTGATTTGGGAAATGGGAAATCAGTGGATCCTATTCGAGAGCTTTTGGAAAGAAATTGGGAGTTGTTAAAATTGGTTTTAAGAGTTTCTAGTGTATTTCTCCCCTGGTCGAATTCCCCTACACTCTAGTCAATTTAATTACATAGTTGGGTCATGTTGGTATAGGGGAAAACCCGGGGTTCAACATAATAATTAATTCATTCAACATAATAATAACTACTAAAGATGATAAATATATACAAGCATTCATCACATAGCATAGATGTACCGTGGTTCACTCCCTTGGGTTGCGTCCACAAAGATTTGGCTCTCAGCTCGTTATTATAATATTCTCGCATCTACAGTGCCATGCACTTACAACTCTTCTAAGTTGAGTAAGATCTATATGAGGTGGACTAGATCGCACCAAGATCCACAACCTGCGATATAACCCTTAGGATCTACCTTCCCTCCTCTCCTCTAGCTCAACAACTTATACAAAATAGGTCTTACAACAAAACATTATATATCGCATCATCTCATGCATAACAATAGATATGTGAAACCCCCTATGATACCTACATATATATATTTATACATTTTGGGCTCTTCAGCCATTTACAATACCTTACCAAAACCCTAACCCTAATGTCATTAGGTCTTCCTCCCATGCGTGCATGTTGTACTTCCTTCCAACTGCTGCTTCCCTTACATGCGCACGTGTTGTGTTTCCTTCCAGCTTTTGTTTTGCCCATGCATGCTTTCTTTCCCAAAAACGTCTTGCTTTTCCACATTGGCCTTTGGCCTGCCTCCAACAGGCCCCAAACATTGATGTGTGGCTCATCCCGATCCACCTAAGCTTTATGTGTTTCTTTGACCTCCTTGGTGATCGCCTGGAACTTTTCCCTAATCTCTGTTGCCTGTGTATGCACCTGTGCAGTCCTCTCCTTGAGTGTATCCACTACCTGAGCTGTGAATTCATCACTAACCAATTCCATGCACTCTGCCTGGGTTTGTGCTATCTATGTCTTGGCTTCCTCTGCTTGTGCTAGGACCGCTTCTACCCGCTCTTGAAATGGTTCCATTTGATCCTGCCTCTCTTGTTTCTGTGTTTGCACGGTAGTTAGCTTTGCCTGCAATTTCTTCATTTCCTGAGTTCCCTTGACACGTTTTGTAATTGGCATTGTCTTATGCCTCTATTTGAGTTCTTGGATCATTGCATTGATCCTTTATTCTTCCTTATCCGACTTTTGGATCTGCTGACCCTCCTCTAACTTAGTCCATAGCTGTGCTTATTTATCGAACAAGTACGCTGCTATGCTGACCTGCTGCTCTATCTCCTACAGTTTCATTGTTTCTTCATGATTCCTTTTCTCCTTGAATACTGGTAGAGTGGTTGGTATGAGATGCTCTCGGAGATTCTCAATCTTCTTATGTTATTGATCAATAGCCTGTGCAATCCGATCAATATTTTCTACTACTGTGATTTCATCACTCTACGCGGCCTGTGGAATCTTCTCGTAAGTTCCTGCCACTTTCTACTCCAATTCTCTTATGTGATCCCTTTCCTCTTGGGTCTCAGATTTAGCCTTCTCATAGACTATTTCCAGCTCGTCTCATCTCTTTGTTGCTTGCTGCAATTCGACCAAGTTTTTGTGTGCGTGAGATTGTACCTCGTGTTTTAAGCTAACCTACAACTTGTGTAGAGCTCTAGTGGGCATCCTCATTAACACCTATTGGATTTGGCTTAAGACCTTCAGGGGTGTCTACCCCACAATCTCATCCATTCGCAACATACTAGGTGTGATATGGAATGTTGTGTTTGGGTGTGGTAATGAGTGGATCGGATATCGCTCTTCTTATTCCACTCTTCCCTCCATTTGTGGTGTTGATGGTTCTGTTCCCCTACTACTTTTTGTCTGCCCTTATCCAATTTTCTTGAGGAGTTGTCCCATATCTACCAATTTCTCTTCAATCCTATCCATGTGGTGCGCAGCATGGTTGAAGTCCTTGGATAGACAATCCTGGACCATTTGGGCTATCATTTCCCCATCGTCCTCCATGATTGTATACTCTGGTGGTGATCTTTGTGCCTTTGATTTATTGTGTGCGCCTCCTATCTGTGTGGTTGGCCTCTTTCTTTCCCCTATTTCTTGTGGGTTGGGATTTGTTGTGGTCTCTTGTGCGGGCTCGACCTGTTGTTGTTGCTTCGTGGCTGACTGCGTCTTATCCTTCTCTCCATTTTGGGTCCTTGTCTTCATTGGCCCTTCCTCTGTCTATTTTTCATTTTCCTGGTCCGTTCTTCATTTCTTGGGCACTTGTATTTCTGGAGGCTACATTTCTCCTTGGTTTGCCTCTTCTCCTATTGTTCTCTCCGGTACTTCCTGGGTGATGGCTGGAATCCTCCATTCCTAGGCCCATTCACTGATGACCATGCCAATGTCACCCTCTGTGATGGAGTAGCGCATCTATAGCCATTGTTTATCCATATCCTTCCTTGCCTGTATCCACATTGTGTGTCATGTGGACTGGAAATTGGCGATATCCCCATATCGCGCGATAACTTCTTGTGTGATTCTCCATAGCTTGGAGATGGCTTCTTGTAGGTCGCATAGATATCCTTCGAAGATGGACCTGTTTGTATTTTTAATCATCAATTTTGGCCTAGCTTTGAGCAAAAAATACCTCACTTTCTGATTCGATTTTGGTCTGGTACCGAAAACTACATACCTTGGCTCTTTCCATCCCATGAAGGCTATCAATGTGATTATCCATGAATAGTGAAAACATGTGCCGAGGACCTACGCATCCTTGCAGTCCTCTAGGAATAAGTTCAATAGGTACAATTCCCATCTCATTGAGGTGCCTTCTGCATATTGAGATGCAACTGCAACAACTTCAGCTGGGACTTCTTCCTTGTGACATTTTCTTAGTAGCTTGCAGGATAAGATTTCCATGCCCAATCGTGTGGCTGCATCATTGATCCTCTTGATAATGATTCCTCTTGTCCCTCTATCGGTGCCATAATTCTTCTTTATCTCTTCTTCTAGTGCTTTCTCCTTGGATTTATCATCCAAAAACAACGTGGGATCCATACCCCAAATTGGTAATCCTGTTATCTTCATGATAATATCAGCATCTATTGAGACGATCTTATCCAACCATATGTCCCTACCATGCACAAGTGCTAGAAACTGTTTGACGTATGTGGTTGCATGTTGGCCTCTGCCAAAATGTGGTAAGTCTAACAAGCCTAAAATTCTTGTTTTCTCCAACCTGGTTGCCCATTAGAGTGGTTAATCGCTCAGTTCTCCAACCCGATTTGTGCCCATAGTCTGTAAAAATACCCTCTTCGTAAGTTATGAAAACTTGTCCTTGTCTACTACATCGCGGTTCATGTATTTGAGCTTCCTGATGTGAACCAGTAGCTCTGGTCCTATCTCTACCCCAGCTGTTATGCGCGGTAGAACAATTTTTGTTGTCGGTTTCTTGCAAGGTGACCTTGGTATCTGTATCTTGTCTTTCTTCACCTATGGTGGCTGGCTTGAAGTTCCAGTGGCTTCTAGGTGTTCCTCTATATCCCATTCTGGCCAAGTCGAGCAATCTTCGACCATCCCTTCTGCTGGGTGGTCTAATAGGGTCATTTGAGACTTGTTTGGATCAACTACATTTTTCAGATTTGGCATCATTCCAGTGAATGTTGGAGCTAGTCCAGTGCTCTCTGGTTGTACTTCCTTCAGGGTTTCTACTTCCTGGTTCTGCGGCTCTTGTACTTTTGTTGGTATGTCTATATTCTTTCCCTTTGGTGTTGGATTTTGGATTTCTTCCAATATGGGTGTCGAGGGCACCGATATTGTTTCTGGGGATAGGATTTCGTCAACATTGATGATCTCCAATGGCTGTTGTTCACCTTCGTTCACCTGTCTTTGTGACCTGGTATGAACCCTGGTTTTCCTAGCAGGCTGGCTCACGTCTGCTTGCTTGGGCGATGCCATGGCTGTGAATGTAAAATGTCTGTTGGATTCGAACGGTCTCTGTGATCTCTATGAAGTGACATTGAGATCTTTAGTCCCTGTTGTTCTCTGTATGTTCTCTTTCCGTGAATAAACTATTGGCTCCCGCATTTGTGTGTTGTATGGATTTCCCATGAAGCTTGTCGATGACGCTTCCTTGATTATGGGTTTAATGCACCTTGATTACAGGTTCAATGCATCTCCGATAGTTTCATACTTGCCATTACTCTATCATGTCGTCCTTTGTTGGCGTGATTAATGTGGCGTCCCATCGGTCCTTTTCGTCCTTTAATTTCTTTTAGTGTTGTCATGTCATTATGATTTTGCTAAATTTCCCTTTCACGCTTGTTTCTCTTTGTATGTAATCATTTTCCTTCTCCTCGTCGAGTTTTTGTTTCTATATTTGCATGGCCTTTCTACCTTTGGTGTACTGTGCCCTCTTTGGTTCTTTCTTTTTGGTCCTTTTTCAATATACTGTTTTTTCTTTTTTTTTTACTGCATGGTGGATGGTTGATGTCCTTGTATAGCTTCAGTCGGATCCCATTGATCATCCCTATGAGTTCTACGCCTGATAAATCTCTTAACTATACAACCCCTCCATCTGTGACAAATTTTACTTTGTATGGTCCTAACCAATGCATTCTGATCTTTCTCGGGTGCTGAAATGATTTGCTGCCATACACTAGCACTAGATATCCTTCCTTAAAAGCTTTCTTCGTGATATGTTTGTCGTGCCAAGCTTTATCTCTTTCTTTATGAACTTGTTGGTGGAATCCTGCCAAGATCCGATCTTCCTCCATGGTCAATAGTTAATTCAGTCTCTCATTTACTGCACCTCGTTCTGTCATTTGTGTGATTGTTGCTACGGGCAAACTGGGTACTAAAACTTCTAATGGCACCACTTCTTCTTGGCCATAAACCAATTTAAAGGCATGTGCCCTGTCAAATATTTGCATGTAGTCCTATATGCCCATAATATTGTTGGTAATTTGAGATCACAATCGTCCCTATTGACGTTATAGATCTTTGTCATAGTGTTCTCCATAATTTTGTTGAATGCTTCCACTGTGCCATTTTCCTGTGGGTGATACAGTGCACTCTTCTAGTGATGGACTTCAAAATCTTCAGTCATAGCGTTGATGGTGTTGTTTATGAAGTGTGTCCCTTGGTCGCTCATCAAAACTCTTGGGCACCCAAATCTAGTGATTACATGTTCAAATAGAAAGTGTGCTATTGTTTCTGCGCTGCAATTCTTCACTCATGTGACTTCCACCCATCTTGTTAAGTATTTTGTCGCGGTGATAATGTACCTTGCTCTTGTTCTTTTTGCTAGTGGGTCGATTGGTCCCACAAAGTCTATTGCCCATTTTTCGAATGCCTATAATGTTACTTGTGGTCGTAATGGCATCTTGTCCCTTCTATTGGATTTTCCTACCCTTTGATAGATGTCACATCTTTGACAATATTCCTTCAAGTCTTTGTGAATCGTTGGCCACCATAATACAACACGCAATACCTTAAGCGCGGTAGCTTTACCTGCATAATTCCCTCTTGCTATTCCCTCATGGGCTTCTGCTAACACCCTTGGTCTTTCATGCTCTAACACGTATCTTCGCAAGATGCTATCTGCGTCCATCTTATATAAATGTCCTCCAATCAGTTAATAGTTGGCAGCACAGACTACCAAGTTTTTCTTCTGTGTGGTGTTATATTCTCATGGCCCAATACATGTAATCAAGTACTGAATGATATCTGTGAAGTATTCATCAACGATCTGGACTGCGAATAATTGTGCATCTAGAAAGTTGTCTTCTAAGTTCATAGGTTCTTCTCGATTGGTGACCCTTGATAGGTGGTCAAGTCCTGCATTCAATTTTCATGGCTTGACTATTACTTCAAATTCAAACTCTTGGAATAGTAGTAACCATCGACATATTCTTCCCCCAACATTAGCTTGTTGACTAGGTATTTTAGGGCTGATTGATCTGTGAACATCTTAAAGTGTTTTCCCAATAAATAATGCCTGAACTTTTGAAGTTGTAGACCATGGCTAGGCCTTCTCTTTATGTCATGTTATAGTTCAGTTATGAGTCTGATAACTTTTTGCTTGCAAATGCTATCAGGTGATCCAAATCTCCCTCTCCTGGCTATGCCAAGATAGCTCCTAGTGCTATAGTTGATGTGTCTACATGGACGTGGAATGTCTTCTCCCAGTCTAGAAATACTAATATCAGTGTGGTGACCATCTTTTCCTTCAGGGTATCAAGAATGTTTTGACACTCGTCGTTCCATTGAAATTTTGTATCCTTCCTTGGCATCTTCTCCATTGGTGCAGTGATCTGCGCATATCCTTTGATAAATTTCCTGTAATAACCTGTGTGTCCCAACGTCACTCTTAGCTGATGGAATTTTTTTGGTGGTGGTAAGTTCATGATTACTATGATCTTTGCAGGATTGTTGGCATAAGGGATGACCCAGGGTTCAACGCTACAACAATGCACAAATAAAAACCTAACTACCAGCCCTTTCAGTAACACCTATGAAGTAGATGAAGTCTCACCCAAGGTAGAGGTAGGGGTGGTTACAGGACTCAGATGTCTGCAACCTTAGCTAGGACACAGATCTGTTATTATAATACTAAACAGATCACTTAACACCGACGGTTCCTCAATATTTAGCCACTATTCTACTGTGCGGATAGAACATAGCATCGCATCATTCACTCAAATCTGATGTATTTAAGCACTTTATCATAAAAATTTAGGTTTGATATAGCAGATCCAAGCACTAAGCATATTCATATAGGTCAGATCTAGCATTCACATTCATCATGAGAACAAAGCATATATAGATCTATCAAAGCACTTAGAAAATAACACATAAACACATCAACACATTGCACAAAGCAGAGCAACATAGCATGTACGTGGTTCAACCCCACCCCAGGGCTGCGTCCAACAACTCTTCTTCTTTATTAGCTTCTTCAATTGGATACATGCATAGAGCCACAAAGTCCTTACTCTGCATAGGACAGGAGATCTGCGCACCTCGCTAGATCCTCCTTCTTGTGCTACAACACAAATCCTTCCACAGTCTGTTACAACCACTTGCACTTAGCTCTGCAAGTCTCTTATAGTATGCACAAACCATTTGCAAAACCAATCTTGCACTTAGCACCCTTACAACTTACTAGGGGCTTCTTATTACATTGCCTATATCACTATTTATACATTACAAAATAGGCCTAAGCATGGGTAAACCCATGGGTCGACATCCCATGCCCGTTACATAATCCCATAACCCAAAAAAGACCCAAAAGGGGATGATATCCCGCGATCTCTGCTTTGTCTTGCACTCCTCCTTCAACATGTTGTCGAAGTCCCAAAATAAGTCAAACTTGATCAAGATCCCTCAAAACTTGGTTAAGGGCCAACAGACCCCCAACACTCACCTGTGACTCATCCCGAGTCACTCTGGTCTGGGTAGTTCTGCTTCAAAATCCTTGATCTTGGCTCGGGCTGCTTGGACTTGTTGTTGTGCTATGACCCACTATTCAGCAAACTCCTGGATGACTGCATCGTTGACCGGTCCATCTAGGCATTGTTCTGTTGCGGTGACAACCTACTCTAGCTCTGCTCCTCGGCTTTCAACTTCTATGAACAATTGGTAAGCCTTATCTTGAATAGGTTGGAGCCTCTGAGTTACTTCCATAACTTTGCTCTGAATAGTATGGATCTCCTACTGGGTGGTGCGCTTCTCTTGAGATTGTTTCATTATTTCTACAGCTGACATGGCCTTCAACTGTGCTTGTAGTGTCTCTGCATGCTGCTTTGCTTCCTGGAGCTGGGACTCTAGTGCCTCCAATTCTGGATTCTCTGTGAGTTTCTCATACATTTGGGCACTGTGGTTACTCAACTACTTGCATTCTATGGCAAGGTCCATTAGTCTCTCAACTGCGCTGCGGACAGTTGCTTCTCTTTGATCCTTGACATATTGTGGGGTCTTGGGCACTATGTGAAGATCTAAATCTACTATGTGTTGCTGGTGTTGGTTGTGGAGCCTGATTATCTTCCTAATTTATAGGTCCTTGCTTTCAGTTGTGTTTATACCCCATGAAGACTTTACACCCCAGAAGTATGTAGACTCTTCCATGCGAGGGAGTGCAGAGGGGGGGGTATCCCCTCTACGGGGTCTAGGGGGCTATCCCCCTGACTGGGGGGTTTGGGGGAAAGCAAGGGTTCAAGGGCAGTGTCCCCCGATGGGGGTTCAAGGGAAAAGCCCCCGAAGGAAAAATTGCTTGTAAATGTATATTGTAATTTCATTGTAAATTTGGACCGTTCATTATAAGGTCGTAGATCTAACGATAGAAATTATGTTAGGGTTTTTTTCCCTAGAAGGCAACCCTCTATTATGAGGCAAATGTATTGTGTCTATGCATTATGGCAAGTATTGTATTATGAGAGAGGAGACTGTGAGAGAAAGAAGAGGAAGTTACAACGGGTTTTGCTGTAGGTTGTATCCCTTCATTTGTTGGATAATAATAAAGGAAGGACCCAA
>JASDQU010714239.1:6968-18067 GCA_032191745.1 Picea mariana
AAAGAATTTTTGGACTAACCAAAGGATGCAGGATCCTAGAAATAAATTTTTGTAGGCTAGCCATTATGACCCTAGCAAGAAATACAAGAAAATTTGGGGATCATTGAAGAGAAAGAGAGGATTAACTCTTTGTTACAGTTGTAGAAGACCAGGATATCTTGCTAAGGAATGCCCTAGGAGAAACCCTAGTTGCCTCTGTTGTAAGGCTATGGACCATGAAGTACTGGATTTCCCTAGAATGATTTCTAGGCTTAAAAAGCTGAATATGGAGCAATCAAACTCTGAAGGAGATCAAGAGACTAAGATTATAGAAGAACCCCAGAAAGAATAAGAGATTATGTTACTGAAAATGAAAGAAACCCTGGATGAACATAAAGATGCCAGTTTGTCAGAGATCTTCAAAGAAAAGGAGAAAATCGAAGTAAGAATAGGAGACTTCGACATTGAATGTGCTCTGGATGAGGGAACACAGATGAACATTATGACATAAAGTACTTGGGAAACCCTAGGGAGGCCTTCTATGGTTCTTTCGCTAGGAAAAATAGGGTTATTTAAGGGAAAAATGGTAACCTTATGTGGCAGGATTACCTAGATAGCTATGAGTACCCATGGATCTTTGATAGAGGAAGAATTCGAAGTTATTAAATTTATTGAGGACCATGCCCCATTTCCATCTTTGTTAGGCAAGATATGGATTGAAAAAGACCAGATCCGAAGAAAAGAAGAAAAGGAAGCCCTAAAATAGAAGAAGCAAGAACTCATGGAATTTATGACTAGAAGGATCGCCTACTTAATGGAAGAACAAGAGAACAGATCTAATCTATTGAACACTAGGGACTTGGATGTCGAAGCTATAAGAGCATTAGAGGAACCACAGAAGAACGAAATACCTAATCCATATCATGAGGGAGTATTACCCTTGGATTTGAAGAAAGAATCTCAGCATCGCGAAGTGAATATGTCGAGAGAAGATAAGAATCATAATGGAAAAATGATGACCGAGACAAATCTCACTGGGAAGAAGGCTAGGAAGCTAAGTAAGAAGAGAGCCAAGATTGAAAAGTTACAGAATATTCCAGAGGAAACTTCATAGAAGGAAAAATCACAGGAATTGAGCTTCGTCGGGATATCTGAACAACGACATATGGCACTTCGTCGTGGCAAAGCAATATAGTCGTTGGACCGATATACCCATTCAACTTCCACCCCAAATGGATAGAAAAGCATTAAAGGATCACCACCAAACTGTTGGACCACGCCATAACACATGGATCAACGTTCATGGAAGATTCATACCCATTGCAAGCAAACCGTTGATGAATTTCCTATTTAGCTCATCGCACCGTGCCCGAAGAACACTTTTTCCAACTAAAAAGTCAAAGCCCACAGAACTAGTGATTGTCTACAGTGATCATTGCAAGTAGATTGTTCATCCTAGTATAGTATTTTGAGATTATCGTGACCCTGATTATCTTTCCCAAGTGCTTATGTCCGACGAGCTCACCGCACTTGAGGAATCCGTCACATAGGTCCTTCTTGATTTAATGACTGAGAGAGTCATGTCAGAAAGAAGAATGTCCATCGGAGTCCAAGCATCATCAAAAAGAGGAGTGCAAGCCTCCCCATCGACTACTCAAGCAGGAACATCTCGAGCCAGTGCAGAGAGAAGAACTAAGCATAAGGACGACATAGCCAACACAAAGTTAGTGCCATCCATCCTTCCAACTTACATAGCCCTCTAAGCGATGAGATTAATAGGGACAATGTCCCTGAAGACTTTGAATACTCCCAAGTGACTGCATATCTACCGAAAGGAGTACGCACCTACCACACAGATCAAGACAAGGTTACAGCATTTAATTTTTGCGACTTCAACTTGGGGGACCATAAAGTTTACGACATGCTCGCCCTGTATAAGTACTTGATGAGAACTAAGGGAAAGAATTCAAAGCTCATCCCTCAATAATGGATGATAAACCTCGCATAGTCTACTTTGCTCAACGTTATGAAAATACCACACTTCAGCAGACACCGGGAGGTGAATTCTTATGTAAAATTGTTGCTAGCAAGTTACCACGGAGGATACCTATGGTTAGAATGTTGCATAAATGTTGATATGGTGCTAATAAATAGGATCACTGGGCTTAACATGCAGGGCCCTAATCCCCATGAGTATTATCCTGGAAAGACCGCAAACCGTGCTCCTGCGCAGAAGATCAAAGAAGCCTATGGCAATGTTGAGAAAGGCGCAAGAGGCTACAAGGTAGCTTCTATTGAAAGTGGAGCAGTGCGCCTCACATGTCAACTGATCGCAGGGAAGTTGGTACGCAAGAATCTACCAACACAATTATTTGGATTTGTATTTTACCTCTCAGGAAACTGTGCAGAGGGACTACAGATGAACTAGGCGAAGTACCTAGTGAAGCAACTGGAGATTGACAGCAGAGAAGCCTAGGATCGGCGTCATGAATTCCATTTTAGTTGTATCCTGATACTGATCACTTTTGTTGCATGGTATCTACCAGAAGGTGCAACCTTCCCAGACCTCGACCCCTTTGAGCCACTAGCCATGAAGTTCAGTACATTATGGTACTCAAACGACATGAGAAAGCAATGGAAATCGAATGTCATTTTCCACGCGTACTATAACCAATTGAAAGTAGCCATAAGGAGTGAACCTCGTATAACCCTAAACACTTTACAGAGATTTCGACCTTTGATAAAGTTCAGTGCAGACTTCCACATTATATACCTAACCCCACATGTTGATGAGCACTAGGAACAACTTCAGTCCTATTGTAAGTTGACAGAAGAAGACCTGGAAGAGATCACCAAGGAATGGTTGGAAAACCTCCTTGTTTCAGCAGACCCCACAGAAATGTCTGACATTGATAGCCCCAGAATTTTGCAGGATACACCTAGGCCTAGTAAGACAAAGAAAGAAAAAACGATGAAGAAGACTAAAGAAGTCCAGGATGTTGACAGCCTATCTGTAAGGATGGATTCCATTACACTAGATGAAGAAGGTGATGACGAAGAAGGTATAGAAACTAAACAACAGAAATTAAAAGTACCACTGCCTAGGGACAAAGAAGACTCATCGAAGAAAAGGAAGGTCTCACCTATGAAATCTTCCTCCAGAAAGAAACCAAGAACCCCTGTAACCAAGATGTGAACTGTCCTCACGTTGGATGACTTTGATTTCATTGTTGCAGTGATCAATGATGCTTCAAAGGAAATCATAGAGAAGAAGGAGGCGAAGCAGGAACAAATGTATAGCCAAATTGAGATCACGCTCCAAGGAGTACAGCAAGCACTCCAGTCTAGTCGAGTAATCTCTATTGCACCTCTTCCAAAAGGAACAATAGAAGTGGGAGATGAATCAATTCAGCTCCGCAAGATTGTTGATACAGTTGAAGTACGCCTTCAACATGCTCAGGAAGAAAAAGCACAGACCACCCAAGCCCTAAAGAAAACACAGGAGGAAATTATTGAAAAACGCCAAGCCGCACAACAAGAGAAGAATGCTCTCCAAGAAAAATTTGAAGAAGACAGAGCGAAGATCCAAAAAGAGAAAGAGCATCTTCTTGCAAAGAAGATAGGAATCGAAGAAGAAGTCAACAAAGAATTTCTTTCTGTGACTGTCTTAGTGCAGAAGGCCGAAGAACCCATAGAGCACCAAGTGATGAAGTTGGTTGAATTTATTTAGCAACTTCAACAAAGGGTCGTGGAATTATATCTTCAGACCATACCACATAATCCACAAGAAGTTCGTGACCAGCAAGAATTGAATGCTCAGAGCACAGTCGAGAGGATTAAAACACTTGTTGTAGAGTGTAAACAACTAAGTAGAAGAAGCACGCAGATATATGAACAACTATATGAAGACCTAGATTTGAAGAAACCGAACTCCCAACTCTAGGAAGAAAAGTAGTACACAAATACAGTATAGGCACAGCTCAAGATCCTGTCACCCATCAAGAGGATGAAGAGATCCCAGGATTAGCACACTTCCCAAAAACTCATTCTTACCACGTAAAATAGGGTGATGGAAGTCACCCAAAAACTCCAGCTAAGACAGGAAGCAACCTACCTACTATTTGGAGAAATTGAAGCCCAAGGAACATTACTAGAACAAGTAGTTGTTATAGTCGACAGCAAATGGAAGGACCTATCAGTGGAGTGGTTGTTCAGGAATTCACTGAGAAAGAAGCAGTAGAACAGAGACAAGTCGAAGCAGCTTGAGCCAAGCTCGAGACCTTTGAGGCAAAGTTACCCAAACCTGAGTGACTCGAGACGCGTCACAGGTGAGTGTTGGGGGATTTTTGGCCCTGACCAAGTTTTGAGGAACACTTGGTCATATTTGATCATTTTTGGGACTTCAACTGCTTGTCAAAGATGGAGCGCAACGTGAAGCAGAAATCGTGGAAGCTAGATCCCATTTTGGGTTCTTTTTGGGTTTTTAGGGATAATGTAATGGGAAATGGATGTTTGACCGTGGGTTTACCCACGCTTAGGCCCATTGTTGTATGTATAAATAGATGTATAGGTGAAGTAAGTGAAAAGAAGGGGGAGGATAAGAGTAGTAGAGTGTGATCTATGTGATCGAAGAGTTGTGAGTTGTGTTGAGTGCTGGTAATGATTGTAAATTCTTTGTGCATACTGTAGAGACTAAGTGCAGGATATTATAGAAGGCTCTCTGCTTTTAGTGCAAGGAAGAAGGATCTAGTGAGCTGCACAGATATTATGTCCTATGCAAAGACGGATTTGGATGGATTTGTGTTGTAACCTGATTAACTAAAGCTAATAAAGAAGAAGACTTTGTGGATGTAGCCCCAGTGTGGGGGTGAACCATGGTAAATCTGTGTGTTGTGCTCTATGCCCCGACCTGATGTGTTTGTCTCTTCCTTTGCTAAGTGCTTTGATCTGTTTAGATAGATCTATTTATTCTGTGTGCTTTTGAGATATGAATGAATGTTAGATATGGTATGTAGGATGCTTAGTGCTTGATCTACCGAACCTAATATATCTTGTTATGGCTAAGTGATGAATTATCTTAGATGTAAGTACATACTACAATGCTCTGTGCTATCTGTGAAGTATCATAAGGGTTGAATATTGATGAATAATTTATGCTAAGTTATTGTTAAGTGTTATAATCACATATTTGTGTCCCAGCTAAGGTTTTAGACACCTGAGTCTTGCAACCACCCCTGCCTCTACCTCGAGTGAGACTTCATCTGCTTCGCAGGTGTTTCCAAAAGGGTTGGTAGTTAGGGTTTTTTTGGTGTGCTATTGTAGCGTTGAACCTTGGGCCTGCCCCTATGCCAATAGTTCAGAACTATTTGGAGTCCAGCTCCAGTCCATCAGAGGAAAAGACATCATAAAATAGACAGCGTCCATGATATAAGATGACATGAAAAATGGGGTTGGTTTCCCTTTGGATTCTAGTAATTGATACTGTGAAATCTCATTAACCAATTTATCTGAAAATATCTTGGCCCAATCAAAATAGTAACCATTTTCTACTGTCTGTATAATAGGTACCCATTGTAAAAAGAAATGAGTTGTGTTTTCTTTCCCATAGATTCTGCACAACATCATTCCTATATACATTATGTGAGGTTCTAGAGAAGCAAATGCATACACATCATGGGAGTTATCTCTAAACTTCTCGGGGCATGAATACCAGTCCTTAATTAGGTCAGGAAGGTTTTTTCCATATTGGGTAAATTCCTTTGTGTTAAAATCTACTAGGAAACTGGCATTATAAATGAAATTTGGTACTGGAGACAATTTGTACATCACCTGTAGATGTTCTGGCCGGAAAGACCCAACCATGACCTTTGTGAATTGAAAATAGTCCTGGTTGGTATATATATGTGGTCCAGTGCCCAACCTATCATATCATTGTAGGGAAAGAGCTTAGGCCTTGTCGCTATCTTATGTAGCTCTGACTAACAAACAATTTTGTATTTGGTATATAGGTCCTCCTTCTCATTTTCGCTTGAATCATCCGAGCAATTTACTAATTCATATTGTAAGATGTTGAATACTTGCATCCAGTATTTGATCGTGTCTATGCTTCTGGGCGAGGTGTCGGAGAGAACATTTGTATTATGTCTTGAACTTTCATTGGTCTCTTTAGTTGATTTTCGTGGAGGCATGATATCAGATCTCATAACTCTATTATCTGTCATGGAAAATGCACAAGACTAATTATCTCTCTAAGCTAGCTCTGCCAAAATGTGAATGTAATTCAAAATAAGAAAAACATTCTTTGCCTTAAGCGCATCAATTCGTGTATATCTTCACTGACAATGCGTTTAATTCCCTTAATAAAAAAAATTGGGCGATAAAGAAGGATCTTATTTGAAATCATTTCCCTAGATCAACTATTAATGCCATTAATGGTCGATGTTTCATGATCGTGAAAAGCATAGATAAAATTTGAATTTACTCGTATTGCAAATCAACATAAACTTAACAGGAGATAAGATTGTTTAATGTGTTAATAAATCAAGTTTATCTTGTTAATTAATCATGTTTAACCTTAGTTCATTTCGGGGTTTTGAACGTCAGGTTATCCCATATTAGTCCAAGCTATGATTTCTGAAACGCGAAACTGTGATGTAATTAATTAATTTTAATCGTATTTAACCCTTTAAATAAGTACGATTAACCTCAAAGTTTTCTCGATTTCGTGTTTTGGGACTTTGGTCATCGTTCAAGGTAGAATCCCCAAATCATGAAATAACGATGTAATTAATTAATATTAATCACTTTATAATCCTTCAATTATCATGGTTTAAAGCTTAAGGCAGTTTCATGATTTCGGATATCAGGACTTTGGAGTTCTTACATGTTGGACCGTCTGTATCACGAAATCCTGAAACCCGACATTTTGAAGGAAGTCTTTAGCGATTTAACCTTTTAATGAGTGGGCGGCTCCATGAATTTTAAGGGTTTAAAATTGTTGGATTAAATGAGAGGCTTTCATAAATGGTGATAATCAAGCGTGCATTGTTCTTATTTAGAGAAGAATAAAATTTATTTAAATCTAAAGTTTAGAAATATATATATGTTCCAACATAGGCTCCATCTAGGGATCACGTCTCCCTGTGAGTCATGAAGAACAATAGACAAAGTGTCTTTATTGGGTAAATGGAGTCATTATTGCATTTCTGTGGAACTTTTTTAGAAAAGGATCATACTGAGAAAAGAGTTTCAACTGTAACTTAGAAAACCTTCAAAACATATCAAATCATGACTTTCAGTTAGGATATTTGAAATTTCTCTTTCCTAAAACTGTATCCATATTTGCTTAAGATAATCAAAACAACTTGAACCCACCTATCAGACTCTGTTCAATTTTATTCATGTCAAGGCAAAGTGATTTTAACGTTTTAATTAGGGAGTCCTGTGTCGGCTTAGAATGTAAATCTTGTCGAAAGGAGGAATAATTACCAGAGTATATTTATAATACATGTATAACAGCCTTGCAGATATCATAGACATTGCTTCACTGCCAGTGAGCTTGTTCAGTACCTCGGTGAAGTTATCTAATTCCCATATTGAATTTCCTTTCACCACTTCTTTTAGTAATATTGCATTTAAATGCTTGAGATGAGGGAAATCATTTAATGAATTTCCTTTCATCATCTCCTTTTTCGGATTAGATGGGGGCAATCATTTAAATGAATTTCCTTTCACCATCTATCTTATATTTTTTTAAACATGAAGTGGGGGAAATTAATCTACATGTTATATAATAGGGATGATATATGTTTATATTTTAGCAACAAAGGCATGTTAACTCACTTTGATTACTCTACGTTAATTTCCTTTCAACCTTCAAAACACCTTCGATTACAAGGAAATTTTACATGGGCTTTTTTTTTACTTTCGAGGGAATTGCCTTGAGTGAAATCAATCAGTTTGAATCTGTTAGAAAGGCTAAAGTAGCAATATTAACCTAGACATACTTTCTTCCAGTTAAATTAAGAGGGGGGTATAAATTTTCACCTAACATTATTTTGAGACATGTTTCTTAGTTTTCACAGTTAAGGAGAAATATTCTCTCTATGGGGACCAAAGGGAGATTTAGGATGGGCAGATAGGAAAAGTAAGAGTATTCAACAACTCTTTTGTGAATAGGTTCAATCTTGCATAAGATTTTCAATGATTATCATACTTTTTTAAGATCTTTTATTCATATTTCATTTTTGTTTCATTTATTATTTTGTTTATTATTTTAATGTTTTAATTTTATTAAATTCAGAGAAGACATTTAGGAGAAGTCTATAATTCTTATATTCTTCTCGTTATTGATTAGGTGACAATATTTATATGGATGAAAATTATTTCAAATTTAGCTAAATTCCCTGAAAACTTCAACTTGGTTCAGTAGGTTAGAAGCTCATACCTCAAATTTTCTTTATGTTTTCAACCAAACAAATCGTTTATTTATCACCTATTTTGGGAGAATATCGATGCTATGAAACTTTTTTCTGACGTCTCCTCATCTCTCAATTATAGATAAGAATTATGCATAAAATAAACACAAGTAATTTCAAAAGCTTCTAAAAACAAAATAGTAACCATTACCTTCCCTTTTTTTTTTTTTTTAAACAACGAACATGGTCGTATTTACAGTGAAAGTAGAAACTTACCAAATAAATGAAAGACTGTGAATCAAAACAAAGAAATCAAACCAGTATATACAATGAGATTTTGAAAACCGTTTATTGCATAAAATGCTTCAGGTAATGCCTGTTGATAGGGGCGTTAAGGATTTTTCCATCCAGATTTTCCAGCGAAAATGAATTCTTCCCTTCAAAAGTTGTGATCTTGAAAGGTCACACCAAATATGGTTGAATTTTTCGTGTTTTCCTGAGTATTCCTTCCTCTCATCCCACTTTAAAACTAGGTCACCGGGGAGGAATTCCCTATCTTTAGATTTTTGGTCAAACAGGGATTTCATGTTATCTTGATATTTTTGGAGCTTCTCATCCACTTCAACCCTATTTTGATGGACTTTAATAAATTGATTTATTATTTTGGTGACGTGGTTTGGCACTTCCTTGGCATCTTTTCAAAGTTTCATTATGGGCAGAGCAAGATTTATGGGGAGAAAAACATCGGTACCGTATACCATTTAAAAAGGGGACATTATGATTGATCTCTTAGTGCCTATTCTATTATCCCACAAAGTGTATTTCAAATGTACATGCCAAGATTTCTTATTTTCAGTCAGCACTTTTTTAATTATGGTGATTAGACTCTTGTTTGAGGATTCGACTAACGCATTGCCCTGAGGATAATAGGCTGTGGAATGCCCTAGTACGATGTTGTACTTATGATAGAAAATTACCAAAGCCATGGAATTGAAATCTTGGGGATTATCAGTAACTATCTTCCAAGGACAACCAAATCTTGACAAAATGTTTTCTTCCTAGAAACCGATCACCACTGCATCTATTGTGTTTCACGTCGGAATAGCCTCTACCCATTTGGTGAAATAGTGAGTAGCGGTCAAAATCCACTTACGTTGCACTTGAATGTGGATGTATTTAACCAATGAAATATAGACCCCATTGTTGAAATGGAGCTTCTGTTTTGACTGGGACCAAAGGTAGTGTGGGAATCTTTTGCTTGCCTGAAAACAATTGACAGGGGTTACAGGATCTAACTTTAGTGTTCACATCAGTAAATAGTTTCGGCCAATAATATCCATCTCTTATGATTTTATATGTCATTCCTCTCCATGAATTATGTCCTCCACAGACTCCCTCATGGAATTTGTTTATTACCCTCTCTATTTCAGATTCTACTAGACAACTTAATAAGAAACTCAGAGGATCCTTCCAATATAGTTGACTATCCATGATATAATATTTTACTGCATGCAACTTGAACATTATAGCTTTGGAAGGAGTCATATCACTCGAGCACTACAGAGTGAGAAGGTAGGAAACTGTGTCTTTGTACCAAGCCGAAGAAGAGAATTTCTCATAGGTTTGAATCATAGGTATCTGGTCATCAAACTCTTCGATATCTATAAGCTTTTCATAGGATTTTAAATGATTTATCCCAAGTTCCCGGAAATTTGATTCAACTAGTAATTTATCCAAACCCTGACCTTTGACAAGTTTGGTCGGTTTTACTTCTAGGTCAAATTCTTGAATCTTGGCTAACCATCTGCCTCTTTTTTCGTCACTATTTGGTTGAACTATTATGTCCTTGACAACGTTGGTTGGTACATAGGTGATTAACTTAGAATGGAGCACATAAGTTCTGAAATCTTTGAGAGCTTTCACCATTTCATATTCTTGTTTTTCTAATATATCATATCTTAGTTCAACATCTCTGAGACTTGTACTAAAGAATGTTATTGGTTGCTCAAAACCTTCATCGTTCTCTTGTAAGAGCACGACCGTGATAGTATGTTCGAAGAAAAATGAGAAAATCAAGAATTCCTTTGTATAATCTAGGCTGGCCAGCAATGGTGCTTCACCTATAAATTTCTTGATACATTTGAATGATGCTTTGGATTCATTTTTCCACTTGACCTCGCTATCTTTCTTGAGCATATGTGTAATCAATTTTACAATTTCAGCGAAGTTTGGTATGAATCTTTTTAAAAAATATTTTTTCCTAAAAATGATTGTATTTCCTTTTTGTTCCTAGGGATATTGATAGTATCTATAGCTTCAACCCTTTTCGGGTTGATTTTGATTCCATTTCAAGATACTATATGGCCCAAGAGTTTACCTTCCTACATTGCAAAGTGAGATTTCTTGGGATTCAGAGACAAACCAAATTTTCAACATTTCTCAAATGTCTGTTTGAGGTGCATCAGAGGGTCTACGTCATATTTAGAAAACACGGTTAGATCATCAAGATAAATGACAAAAAACTTATATCTTTCATCGACAAAGGTGATGTCCATATCTCGTTGGAAAGTGGCTCCTTCGTTCATCAAACCGAATGGCATTTTGTCATACATAAAGGTACCCCATGGGATAGTGAATGCAGTTTTTTCTTTGTCATCCTCGTGGAATGAAATTTGATTATAGCCTGAAAATCCATCAATCATA
>JASDQU010714240.1:2457-14205 GCA_032191745.1 Picea mariana
CGATCTTGTGCCTACAGGCGTTCTCTGGATCCTTCTTCACCGCATGGGCGTTCTCTGGATCCTTCTTCACCGCATGCTTCTCGTGCTGCACATCATTACACGTACATGACAACAACAATCAATCAGATTTCGCTACTCTATTGATACACTTTTCCAATAAGAATTCAGTTAACCCGATCTTAGGGGTGTTATTACCTATGATCATAACATATTAATGAAAATAAAAAGGGAGATGTCAGTACCAATGCAAAGGCTCATGTACCCATTGTTCCCAGTCGATCCAATTCCTCCAAATGCTTGTGATGTTTCTCCTCCTTCAACGTCGTCTCGTGATCAACTATCTCAACATTCCCCGCACCATACATATCTGTGCTCTGGGGCACCTTCTCATCACCATATTCCTTGCGGTGGAACAGATGGTGGTGTTGTTTTCCTGAGACGTCTTCTTTAATCACAGACCAAAGAGTAGAGAGACCCTTACAGTTCTTAGAAAAAGAAATAGAAATGGCTTAACAAAGCAGAATCCAGATGAGATGTGAGCAATGAGATACATAGGGGTTGTTTATGTAGGCAATGTTGGAGGTTAAACAAAAGATAAAAAGCGTGGAAACCGCGTCCCGTGGGGAATTTAAGAGCAACAAGAATAAAAAGCGTGGAAACTGTGTTCCATATAAAAATGGCTTATTGCATGATAAGTTTGCCTCTTCATCGAAGCCTTGGGAGGGCTTCTGCAGCCACTGGGGTTTCAACTCAAAGGCATGAATATCGTTGAAGTCACAGCATGAACCATGTGAGGTTGTTGCTGAATCGGTTGGTGCCCAGATCCAGAAACACCCGCCTCTCTCCCTGGTTTAGATCGATCTTGGATGCCAAAGTCCAGGGAAGGATATGCGTTCTGTCCACATCCGGAGTGAATCTGATGGCGTATCACTCTCCCCTTCCTTAAATCTCTACCAACATTTTCATTTGCTGCACCGTCGCCCTGGATAATCGTCGCCATAACCCCCAGTCGGCTCTTGTTTTATCTTCTGCCATCGCCCTGCTTATAAATGAATTGAACATGGTGTTTTTAAAATAAGAATGAGGGAAAACTTGAGGTGGTTGATTCAACCATTTGAATTTTGAATTCGAAATCAAAATCAAACATACCATCGCATTTAAATTCGCACTGCCAACTGAGCAATCCGTCCATATCATGGAAACTGTGTGCAAATATGGTGTTAACGGAAATTGCATTAGGTTGATGGGATGGATGGAAAATGTACGAAGGGAATATGATGGGACTTGGAAGGCGCACCTTGATGAGAATATGAACATGATGCCATGCGATTTATGGACTTCATAGCATATGAGTATATTCATCTGCGGACAAAGTCTTAATGACTTTACAGCTGACAGAGTCTTAATGACTTTACAGCAGGTTGGATATTGCTCACAGATTTCAGAGAAGTTGGGCCACTTGGACGTGGAAGCAGAGGAGGTGACGACTATACACATCAACTGTTATTAATGTCAATCTATAGTCAGATCAACTAATAAAAATTTGGAATATCTGCTCACAAATTTGGGATAAAATTCATAAATTTGAACATGATGGCAAGTGGTTTGGGAAAAGTATACAAAGTTTAGTTCAACTTATTTATTTATTTTATATTAAATGTAATGGGTGGAGACAATAAGAATTTGAAATATATATGTTTTTAATAATTTATTTAATGGTTATCTTGTTTATAGAAACCTACTCCCAATGACATAGAGAGTACAAATACTTACATAATATAAATTTGACGGGCATTCATGTTATCACATAAAGTTGTTTAGGTTCGCAGGTGACACCCATGAGTGCAGATAAGCAGGCAAATGTAGTTACAGTGGTAGATATCCCTTGCACATTTCAATTTGGGGCCATTTATAAACACAGTTGGAAGGTTCCCATGGTTAGTAGGAGGATAAAACTTTGGCGAAGGCGCGCCTAGTTCGTAGATCGACAACCACAAACCATTTCGGCGCCACAATATGCACAGGCATTAAATTTCGAGGGCGAGCCGAAATCCTAACCACAGTTTTGCGGGGTGGCTACGTGGCAAGAGGCAGTGTATTTCGAGCCCAAAAGCAGTGTGGGCATAAAATGTTTCCCGCAACCCCGAAATCACGTGCGCATATGATAGTGTATCCAACTGCGATAGGTGGTCTTCCACTAGTCGTCCAACCATGCTCCAATCCCAATGAAGATCTAGTTAATGAAAAAAAGGACCGGGAGTTGAAACCTCAGCTCAATCCATAAATAGGAAACGTGAAAGCCATGGCCGAAGAGACATAACTATCAGCCCGAGGTACAACATGGATAGTTTCTTCTTGCAAGCCCATATTGATATCAGCTTGCGTCTAATAGGAGAAAACACGCACAGTCTGATAGAAGAATGCTCAGACAAAGGCTTTGAATGGAATGGTCATATCACACTCCTAGCAGTTGTGAACTGATTTGATTATAAATAAGTCATTGTAAGATTTTGTTAAGGTCGTCAACTGGTTGAGCAGAGCTCCCTATTTTGTAATATTTTGATACCAGATATGTTCTCTGGTTATGTATAAAACTTTAGACTTTCACATTAATAGAAGTCATCTTCTTTCATCTTCTTGTTTAAACTGTGCTGAAACACTCGTGCATGGAGGATCCAGACGAGGGTTGTAGTTGTATTGTAATGCAGGTTTGATTATAATGATGTTGTGACCTGTTCCAGTACTTTCCTTTTGTTGTCTTATTTCCCCTTATGATGAAATGCTCATGCATGGAGGATCAATACGAGTTGTCGTAGTCGCATGATAATGGAGGTTTGATTATTATGCTACTGTGATATATTTTAGTGTATGAAACTTAAGTTCAAGAGTGCTCGTGTGCCTGAGTTTTTCTTCACCAAGCTGCTTGAAGGTTGGATGCTCATGGGAGAATTGTCCACCTTTCTCACTAAGTCTTCCTTCTGCTAACCTTTAACCTTAAACCACTGACTGAAGTTAATGAGTACCTCATTTCCTTATGCATTGCTTGTCCAGTTTCTTTGTTAAAACATTCTTTTATTGAGCTTTGTCCATTTGACCTCCATTCATAAAACCTACCTCCACAAACATTTTGATGGGTACTGGGATTATCCTCTTGCAATCTGAGGCTGACTCTCAATGCTAACAACTCCTACTTCTCAAGTAAAATATTTATGACAAGTTTGTTTTTAAAATTGTCTTTCCTGTGACGCTTTATATTTATTTTTGCCAATCATTTAAATAATATGTATTATATGTGTTTTTAAAATGTTTTTCATGAATACAAGAGAAACTTTTGTTGTGAACACAAAGACAACTTGTGCATAACATAAAATTATTATGAAATCATATTTGGTATAACATCATCAAAATACAAAATTTTATATAAAATATTTGATGTTTCCTACATCATATGGAATACAACACCATTAAAAGATAAATAGAAAAGAAAAATCCTTAAATATTTAAGATTCTTCTTTGCTTAGCATATTTCCAAATTTCATATACTCTATCCCATTCCACTATTGATTAATCAAGCCCTGTTTTCTAGATTCAATCAAACGAAGATAATTTCCATTGTTGCAATTGCAATTTAATATTAATGAGCCTTACCTCTCTGGATAGATGCATGAAGGTTTTGGGTAGTGTTTCTGAATCCTTGATCTTTTCTTCCCTCTCAACCTTCACTTTTCAACCTGCAGGATGTGATATGATCCAATTTCCAAAGAATCCCTGTGACTTGTAAGTTGTGAGCGTGCAGGGGTTGTCCATGCAACTTGCAAGTTGCAACCTCCATCTACTATAGAACTTGTAACCTGTGATATGCATGGCCTTTGTTATAGAATTTGTAACTTGTGTTATGTATGCTTTACACAAAAATCAATATTCAAATTTAGGAAATTTTTGTTATATTATATATTATATATTATAATACATATTGTTGTTATATGATGATGATTAACGTCCACTGAGACTAAATTAGTCTATCGAACCTTAAAAGGGCAAGGGATTATTTGCAATTCTTTAGAATTTTGTTTATGTGCTTGAAACACATTAAAAGAAGCTTTCAATATCACCATAGTTTTGTTGAGTTAAAAGGTTAGGAAAGTCAATAGCGTGACAAATATTTTTGAAATTAAAATCTAATTTGAGTATAAGCTGGACAATTTAAATAATGTAAAGCTAGTAAATATTCATAATATTATTAATAACTCATGTTAAATTTCGAAGATAAGACTTCTTAAAATGCTCTCGAAAATGTTCATAACATACTAATACATGAAATTGAACATTAAAAAAATAATTAATCACATATATCTAATTATTGTCTTTTATATAATAACTCCTCTTACAACATGTCTTTGCACCTTCATGGGAAATAGTTACATGTCTTTGCAACTTCATGGAAAATAATTTGTTACATTTACTAGAATCTAGAGAGGATTGAAATAATTGGATGACTATGATTTGTTTAATCATTGTCATCATTTTTAATCTTAGTCATCTCAACTATCTCAATATATAAAAGGAAAGGTTGCATAGAAAGTTTTAAATAAATGTCCTATAGCATAAGACTTCTTATATTTCGAGTTCCTCCCACCTCCTTTGACTTATAATTTTATGTTGAATTTATTTGCAAGAAACACCATAGGAGTCGTGGCATTAATGGACAAACAAGGATAATTGGTTATATATATATAAAGAGAGTTTTTATTCTCACAAATTTTCTGAGGGCAAAATTACTTGAAAGTGCCTAACTTTTTTATATTAGTTCAAATGAGTTTGGTGATAACAAATACCTAGATTGAAATATGCAACTTTGTTAAACCATGTCAACAAATATATACAATAGTAGTACCAATATTAGTTAAAACGAAAAGACTCCATTAACCCAATGTCTAGTGGAACATTAACACTAATTAAAAAATTTAAACAAAAATAATATTTAATATTATTGTTTGTCAAAATTTCCTTAAATTGAATCTACCTTTTCTAAAAATATGATAATACCATCTTTGAAAAAAAATATTATTCAAAGAGAATCATTATATGTTCAAGAATTTGGCTCTATAAATACCCCTACCCATAGCGAGGTGGATAGACATTCCTTAACTCCCCTATCCATATAGAGGTGGATAATATTTATGCAGAAATTTGTTGGGGATTTTACGAGGGTCATAACTTTTGACTCGGTTATCTATTTGGGATGAAATTTTATAGGGAGTTGTGTTTCGAAGATTTCATTGTCATGTCAATCGGATCTATCTGATTGAACATCGTTTCAACACTTTTTCAAGGCCAAATTCCTTCATATAAGGCCTTAAATTGGGGTTTTAGTTAGTGATCAGTTTTAGAGTCATGCGATTATTTTCTAAATTTAGTTGTTTTTCTAAGAAAAACAATGGTTTTTCTAAAATTAGTTGGTTTTTAAAATCCCAAATAGTAGATATAAGGGGTTGAACTTTCATTGTAACAATTAGGATGGAGAAGGAATAAAAGAGATTTATTTTTCCATTCTCATGTATTTTCATGGTTTATTTGATCTTGTGAATGAATCTCAGGCTTTGGCTACATCATTTGGTATCAGAGCAGGAAGATGGCTTGGGAGAGGAAGAGGAATAATAGGTCTTGCTCATATGCACAGAGATATGCAAAACCTTTGAAGGAAAGTAGAAGATCTTACAAGCATGCTAGCTAGTCAGAGAATAATACAAAGAGAAGTGTCTGATGAGGAGACAGACCAAGGAAATGTAGATCAACATATAGAACATGAAGAACAATTAGAGAACGTGTCTTTTGAAGAAAAGATGCTCAGGGCTCTAAAAGGGAGAAATGATAGGATCAGTATGGAAGTTTCAAAATATGGAATCTTAAACCATAGGAGTTCATAGATTGGATGAATGCCATGGATAAATGTTTTGAATGGCATCCTATGCTAGAGGAAAAGAAGGTGAAATTTGCATTCACCAAGCTAAAGGGTCACGCCATGATCTGGTGGAATCCTGTGCAGAAAGACAGAGTAAGAAAAGGAAAAGACAAAATTAAGACCTGGAGCAAGATGGAAAAAAAATTGCGAGAAAGTTTTTTGCCTCTAGACTATGCCCAGACCCTTTTTCGTAGTGTAACAACCCAAATTGATTATTTAATTTTCATAGTTTTCAATTTAAATTTAATTAATTATTAAAATAAATTAAATGAGTCTTTTATTATTTTATTATTAAAAGGTAGGTGAAGTAATTAATGAAAGGATAAGGCTGTTGGGAAATTAATGAGGGGGATAAGGTAGTTGGGGAATTTAAGGAGATGGGAGGATAAGGAAGAGAGGAGAGAACTTGGAAGAGGTCTCATTTTTTTTTTGTGGGGGGGGGGAATTCTGCAAGAGGAGGAAGAGGAGGAGGAAAATGGGAGAACAAATTGTTTTGAGAACTCTCACGGGGCACTGTTGTTGCTGAGAACTTTGGGCTCGGGGCAAGGAAACAACAAGGATTCCTGGAGCTAGGGAGCCAGAGAGGTTGTTCCTAGTTGGCTGGGAGGTTAATATTCAGCTGGGCAGTTTGGGCAAGCTCAAGAACAAGAGAACTAGGGACTAAATCAACTAATCTACAAATAGAGGTACGTATTTTGTGCATTTTATGTTGTTATTATGTTGTTGTTGTTGATTATTATGCTGTTGTTGATTGTTATGCTGCTGTAAAGAAAATCATGAAGGGAAAACCTTGAACTAAATTGAATTTATTTTGTAAGAAGATGAATAGATTATTTATTTATTTATTTTGAGACTATGTATGAAGGGCTGTACATATGGTATCACAGACCAGTTTCAAAACTGAAGCCTGGGCTTGACCACCCACAACACTGGGATTTTGTCTTTGTGCCAACATGGTCTGAAACCTCTTCCCAGTTTGCTAATCCATACATTTCAACTCCCTTACAATTTGTCATACCTCTAAGAGAAATATCTCTTCATCTTCATTCTGATTTGGGTTGTTACATTGCGCTGGTCTCAAACCTAGTGAATGCATACTTGTTCTACTGCCTCCAAAACTTTGAGATAATACAGATGATACTGATTGGTAGGCAGAAGAAATGGGAACTATCCCTTCACTCTATCTTGACTAACAATAATACCTTCGAATTCATTTCCATTCTTGCAATAAATTCAACCATCTTTTCTACTACACGCTTTAAGAACGATGATGGTTCTAATCAGAGTTTTAAAAACTGTTGAACCGAAACTGAAACCGGTCGGTTTGACCGGTTTGATGGTCGACCGGTTTAAACCGGTCATCCCAGAAACCTAAAACCCTCTAAAACCTAAAACCTAAGTAACAGAGAAGTACTTGGCTCATGTTTTCTCATGTAAGTTGGAGTTGTAAGGTGTTTTGGTGTGCCGCTGAGGGTTATTTTGCCGTATTAATGCTATTTAAAGAGGTCCCCACCCCCTCCATTTCACCGACCCTAGTAATTAATGGTAATGTTAAATTCTTATCCTTTATCTTTCATTTTCATCCTTTTACTTAAATTTTTAACATTGCCATTAATTGTTTCAGGATGTTTGAGAGTGGTTCCAACCTCATTGGACTTCATATGGAGAAAGTAGAATTTTAGGTCCCATTCAAAATTCAGCAGACTTAATAGTTTTCGGGATTTCAAGATTGCAATGTTTCCACTGGATTCTATCATGTATGAGGGTATGGAACTGACATTTAATCAAGAGAACCAAGCCCTTTATGTACNGTAAAAATGTACCTTTCACTAAAGTATAAACTCTTCTATTAAACTCTTCTCTTTGTAGTTTGTTGTCATGTCCTGTGACTTAGTAGTGTATGTGCACACCGACCTCCATCTTATATACAAGCTAGAGCCGGTCACTTTTAATGATGGTGACCCTCTTGAGGGGTCATCCTCCAGAGTCCACATCAAAAAATGTATGGATTGCAATGGATATAGGGAAGGAGGAGGAGGAGGAGGAGGATGGAGGAGAGAGCAGTGGTAGTGATGCCAATCTTGATGATTATGACATGGAGGACTACTGACAATCACGACTCTTGAGCTATGAGATTCTTCCATCTACGGTTCTAGTATCTACCCTATGGCTATTTTGTATATTTCATTGGCATTCCCACATATAGTATCAGTGACTAACTTAGTATGTTATTTGATGTTGTAGAGGCCATTTAGAGCCTCATTGATTATGTATTTATGTTCCGATCTCTAGATATGTATTGCACTTGGTGTCGTTTTGATATATTCATGAGCATACTTTGGATATGTTGTCTTTAATTGTCTCTAATGCTTTGGAAACATGATTTAAAATCTTAAAAAAAAAAAAAAATTGTTAAAATTTAAATATTTTATGTATTTTTTAAAAAAACGGTTCATTGAAACCAGTTCGACCGGTTTATTACCGGTTTCGATTCCGGTTCAGGTTGGACCCTCGACCAGTTCCAGTACCGGTTTTGGTTTTTAAAACATTGGTTCCAATATTGGTGCACTTTCCCTATGAGCTTGATTTCCTGAAGTTTGCACTGAATGTGTATCATTTCTTGCCAATTCATGAGAAGGTGAAGCATGTGTTGCTAAACTATCACCAGAAGGATACCTACAACCCTCTAAAACAGATGGCTAGTCTACGATATAAGCATCATGCTTTATAGTTGTATGTGGTTTAGTGCTACAAATATCTTCTTGAAATTCTTTTCTTATTGGAGATTCTGCTCTCTCTAAATACATGTTGTTGTCTGCACTACAAGCAGTGTTATCAACAAAACAATCTTGGATGGAGGAACCCCACCTTCTTTTGAATCTACAGAGACTTGAGTTGTTCCTTCGTCTTCATCATGTCCAGTACCACACACTGATCCAAGAAGGGAGAGGCCCTCTCCTCGAATAGTCCCCTTCTCGACATGTTTCTTATCAACTTTGTTATCAGCATCCAAAACTTGAGGATGATCAACCAGAAACCTGAAGGATATATGAAGATGATGATCAAGCATTAGGAACCCAAAAAATAGATTACTTCCCTGCTTCACCCTCAGAGCAATTTCTGACTTCCCTCCATGTTCACTGACAAACTTTGCAGTTCTGGCAATTATCTGATGTGTCTTTTCTGTAGGTGGCTGCAAGAAAACACATGGAAACAACATATTTTTGTTAAAAATGGTCTATTTTGTAAAAAATGAGGTCATAGGAATTTACATATTTGTGGAAATCCTTACAAACTAGTTCACGAGTCTCAAGAAAGAGCCTTTAAAGTCAATCCCATTTAGTCATCTTAAAAAAAAAGGTTCAATGGATGCCTAAAAACAAGCAAGAACCCTTTTCAAACCATGCATGTGCCATCTCTTTGATAAAACATTGGTTGTTGTTGATGATGTATTCGCCACAAAGAAACAAATCTATTCTCTTAAGCTCACCTGCACAAATACTTAGTCATGACTCATCAACAAGAAGCAAGATCCCCAACAAGGGAAACCTTACATCCAAAGATTTCAGACCTGCTCCATCTGAAAATTGGACAAGGTAAGCCTTAGAATATTACAGGCATATTGTGAGCCATATCATCAAGAAAGAATGCATGTAGGTTGTGACCATCAAATATCTAGGAACATAACATATATCTCACTTAAGATTCCAAAAAAAATCCATCAAGTTAAGTTTAAAAGGAGCTTCAGCGCTTACTAGATGGGAAAGAAAATTATCAGGAACTGGGAATGGTGGATTAAATTCAGAGTTCTCCATTGCATCCTCTGATTTCCTCCCATTTCTAGATGACTCCTCAGTGCCATTTGAAAAAAGGCACATTTTGGTATTCGTTGCTTGTCGACTTCTGCCTCTTAACTGTTCTCTTCAGTGAAGAATACAAGAATGAAGTCAAAGACTGACTGCATGCCTTGATCATCGTGAGTGCTGGCCAGATCTCTGTAGTTCTCTATATCATTTTCCTCCTGGGTGACATCAGAATAATTCGAATCAGGCGGTGTTGGGGTGCACTTATTTCTCCTCAGAACGGTGAGATATTCAAGCAAATTCCTGACATCGTAGCGGTCTATCAGGAGATTAGGGTCGTCGTTCCATGGCAGGAGCGCGTCCTGGGAATTGAAGAAATCCGTTGTCGAATCATCGTCGAGGAGGAGAGTGTGCCTGTCGACAACCTCCAAAGACAGGGAAGAGGAAAGGGGGTTACTACTGCGAGGGGATCTCTCCATCTCTCGATCCCTCTTCCTTCTGCTGCTCTGCGCCATTTCTTTCATTCTATTATTCACCATGAATCACAATATGAATAGATGATATTTTCTCACAAGGGTTTGAGATGCCTATTTGGGAGTCCTGATCTGCCAACCAGGTCCGTTCAACGAGAACGTCCTCAAGCTTTGAAAAAGGGATGCCTTTTTCTCTAGATTCTGCAACTTTCTCTTCACAAATCTTTTGAATGCGCTTAGCTTTGGCTATTGACTTATTGGTTTCCATAAGCATAGTTTTTTGAGGACCTAGCGGTATTTCGACATCCTTCTTGACCTTCAAATTGTCGTTGTCTTCACATTTACGAGAAAAACCCTCGTGGGTACACGTCTTCGAATACTTCGTGGTCCAACTTTGAATCAACCTCCAGTCCAGAGACCTTCAATATTTTCTCTGAATGCACCTTCCACCCATCAGACAGGATTTCATTCTCCCCATTAGTTGACACCGAGTCAAACCCAACATTAGCACATTGTGATGAGGAAGAAGAACTGATCCAGGTTGTGTTCCCACCAGAATCCACGGGCCACCGTTGAACAGGTGTGGAAGGGCAGCGAGCCTGGCAACCATGGCCGTGGCTGTGCTCTCGAAACAATGGGTGCGGCTGTGGTCTCCAAGCGGTCGGCCATGGAACTAGGGCGACACACTCAAAACCCTCGAGCCAGAGATTAAAACCTAATTTCAAAGAGAAAATGTGTTGCAAGGGTAAAATATTGTTTTGTTTTGTGTTCTTTTGCGTGGGATGTGCGGTGAAGGCACGTGGGCCTAAACCCTTTGTTGTTGTTTTTTTTAAATATTTTATTATTATTATTTAATAATTTGTTAAAAAAAAATTGCTATTAGTACAAGTCTAACCACCACACAAGGATTATAGTAAACACCACAAGCTCTAATGTCATTCCAATTTTCAAAATCATGGATAAAATCGTCACTATTAATCAAGTTTATTGATGTCTAGTGGGCGGAGTCCCTCGATAGGGTTCTCATGGTCGTGTCCTCCGAGGTTGTTGCCATTGTCATCAAAAAGCAACATCGCGAACATTCAAAGTTTAAAATCATATTAAGTTTGAGGCGAGGCATAAATTAATCTCATTGCAAGGAGGAATTGTTGTAATTATTAGTTAAATTCCAAGTAACTATTAGTTAAAGGTCAAAGTCTTTCCAAGTTGAATAAAGGTCATCCAAGAGATAAGTTAAAATGGGATAACATAAGCATAAGGGTGAAAAAAAATCATTAATCCATTTATATTAATTATTGACAAAAATAAACAGGGGTGAAAAAGAAATAGAAATTTAATTTTTATAATTTATTCATCAAAAAATATCATTCAAAAAATATCATTTAAGGTGAAAAAATTATATATAAAGGAAATTGGAAAGGGATATATATATATATATATATATATATATCCTATTTTGAGTGGTTTGAAGAGTCACTTAGCAAGGGGTTATTATTAGATAAGGACAATA
>JASDQU010714241.1:21335-36862 GCA_032191745.1 Picea mariana
GAACAAGAACATGATGTCAACACCTGAGTTGCCTTGTTGAAATAGAGTCATTAATTTATTCTATTTACGGGACCGTGAAGGATGAAAGCAGGACAAGTCCTCCCGTTTCTTTATTAAGTATAGGGTGGGTGCCACATAAGTATGTCCTATCACAAATTATTCTTCCATGTAAAATGTAAGGAGCGAATAGAGTAGCTTTGTTTAAATCAAAGTGTTGGGCAGTAGAAAAAAAAAGCTTATCGTGCATGTTTAACCACACACAAAAAAATTACAAAATAAAATAGAAAACAATATCAGACATTGGAAAACACCATACAAAAACCTAAAATATTCTATATTCAGATAAATTGGTTTACAAAATACAATTGAGATTATTTACCAAAACAGTTGTCTCGAAATAGTTTAGCAGATGTTCTCTGAAATTTAAATGTGTTTTCCATAATTACTGCGATTGGGGCTGTCGCGGACAAAAAACAAAAATATGTACAATAATCAAGCCTGTAGACAGTCTTTTATAGATTTCAACTTGATCATCAAATGTTTTTCTGGTAAAAACCAATGAGTTGAATATTAATTTTGGGTCTTGGACTTCATTGGTGCTGCCATCTGGATCTATCCCAGCTTCTTGAATAACTTGTCTCTTCTAGATATGGCATGTTTGCATTAGTTTTTTATTCAACATTCCATACTTTTCTAAGTGTTAATTTCCCTCTATCATCGAAAATGTGGGGTTTAAGGTGCCTTCCTTTTAATGTTCCTAGTCATTGACATATGATACAACTTAGAGATGTGATTCAGACCCAATTCAAAGACGAGGGAGTGGTTTTATGTGACATCAACTTTGGGGGAAAAAAATCTTGTTAGCCAACAAAAGATGAGACAAAAATATTCAAGTATGTTGTCATTGCAATTCTCCCTGTATTCGATGATATGTTTGGTTGAAAGGCCTACCTGAATATTTGTATGTTGAATTTATTTGTTTTATTGCTGTAAATTGGAAGGGATGTTCAAGTCACCTAAAAAATTCTCCTTTGTTGAAGTATATAGCTTCTTCGAGCAACATAGATACGGAAAGTGTATCAAATTTTGCATATCACATCAGAATATATCTTTTGTCATAGGGGTGGCAAACATCGTGGCTCACAAAATGGTCTGGAATATTCAAAAGTGACGCCAAATATTACTCCATGCCCAAATACACTTAGAAGGAAATTATAAATTTGGATCCTCACGAAGGTGAGAAACTTTGTGCGTGTTTGAATCAACATTCTAAAATTACAGAACCTTTTATGACAAAGTTGTAACAGACTTGATAGACAGCCAACTTCTATGTCAAAGATTTTTGAGCGACCTCTGGATGTAGTAAAAGACTCGACATACAATCAACTTTCGATCACTATTGATACTAATGTCAAGTGTTACAAGTTGTGACTCCAGGATCCAGGTAGTTTCAGCTTCAGGCATCCACATTGGCGGTGACTCCAGCCTCCAGATAGCTTTGCCTTTGGACATTGACACTGGTGGTCGAAATGGGAATAGTTCCATTGACTGTAGAGCGGTAATGCGGTGAAAAAGAAGGCATGTCATTGTCAAAGAACTTAGACTGCAGGATTGCCAGACCTACAAAGAGAATCGACTTTAGTGTTGCTTTGTCACGACAATTACAATGTTGTTGTGAGTCTAGAAATCTTTGGAGGTTGGGTTTCATGTGCAATGATGACCTTGAAATTATGTTGGCACAGGGGCAGACCCAGAGTTCAATGCTACAACAGTGCACCAACAAAACCCTAACTACTGGCCCTTTCGGCAACACTTATGAAGCAGATGAAGTTTCACCCGAGGTAGAGACAGGGGTGGTTGCAGGACTCAAGTGTCTGTATCCTTAGCTCGGACACAGAACTATGATTATAATACTTAATAGAGCACTTAGTATCAATATTTCATCAATATTCAACCAATAACTACTATGCAAATAGAATAGAGAATTGCATCATTCACTCAGATCAGATGTATCTAAGCACTTTATCATAATCAGGTGGGTTATATCTATAATATCAAGAACTTAGCACCTTCATATAGGTCAGATCTAACATTCTTACACATCATTAGGACAAAGCATCAACAGATTTATCTATCTCTATCAAATCACTTAGCAAGAGAAGTGATAAACACATCAAGACAAGTACAAAGCATAATGACACAGTGTTTACGTGGTTCACCCCCACCATGGGGCTACGTCCACCAACTCTTCTTCTTTATTGTCTTCAATCAATTGGTTACAAGCACAGAGACTCAAAACCCTACTTCACCAAGGACAGGAGATCTACGCAACTCGCTAGATCCTCCTTCCTTGTGTTATAGCACAAAGCAGTTCAAAGCCTGTAACAACCACTTGCACTTAGCTCTGCAAGTCTCTCACACCATGCACAAAGCATCCACAATCCTTACTTTCACTTAGCACAACATCACCTAGATGCACTTATACTTTATTACATGGCCTAACCTTCTATTTATACATTAAAAAATAGGCCTAAACATGGGTAAACCCATGGGTCAACATCCCATGCTCATTACATAATCCCCAAAACCCAAAAAGGACCCAAAAATGGGTCGAGATCTGTGATCTCCGCTACGTCTTATGCTCCTCCTTCGACGGGCTTTCGAAGTCTCAAAATAGTTCAAACTTGACCAGATCCCTCAAAACTTGGTCAAGGGATAACATGACCCCAACACTCACCTATGACTCATCCCAAGTCACTTTGATGTAGGAAGTTCTGCTTCGAACACTTCAGGCTTAACTCAAACTAATTTGCCTTGTTGTTGTGTTACAAGCTCATGTTCAACAAACTCTTGAATGAATGCATCATTCACAGGTCCTTCCAGGCATTGTTCTGTTGCAGTGTTAACCTGCTCCAGTTCTGCTCCCTGGCTCTCAACCTCCAAGAACAATTGGTAGGCCTTGTCTTGTATAGGTCGGAGTATCTAAGTTACTTTCATAACTCTGCTTTGGATGGCTTGGATCTACTACTGGGCGGTTCATTGATCTTGAGATATCTTCATTCTCTCCACAGCTGTCAGGGATTTCAACTGTGCCTGTAGTGTTTCTGCGTGTTGCTTCGCTTCCTAGAGTTGTGACTCTAGTGCCTGCAATTCTGGGTTCTCGGTGAGTTTCTCATATTTCTGGGCACTGCGATCAGTGAATTTCTTACATTCTAAGGTAAGGGCCTTTATCCTTTCAATTGTGCTTCTAGCAATTTCTTCTCTTTGGTCCTTTACTTCCTGTGGGGTCTTGGGCATAGTGCATAGCTCCAAGTCTACTATGCGTTGTTGTAATTGTTGGATCATGTCTTCAAGTTGCACTACTTGCTTCGTGACTTGATCCTCTGCCTTTGCTTCTATGACAGTCATAGAGCACAGTGCTCTGTTGATCTCTTTCTTCACTTCGAGTTGCTCGGCGAGCAACTGTTCCTTGCCTTGATGTAGTTGTGCCTTTTCTTCATCGAACTTCTCTTGGAGAGCACTCTTTTCCTATTCGACAGCTCGGCGTTGTTCTACAAGTACTCCTTGTACTTGTACCAAAGATTGGGTGGCTTGTTATTTTTCCTCTTGTGCTCGTCGAAGGCGAGCTTTGATTGTATCAGCGAGCCGATGGAGTTGAGTTGGTTCGTCTCTCTATTCCGGTGTTCCCAGTGGTAGAGGCGTAGTGGAGACTACATGGCTAGACTGTAGTGCTTGTTGCACCCCTTGGATTTTGACCTCAATTCTATTGTACATCTCCTCCTGCTTAGCTTCTTGCTTCTCTGCTATCTCCAATGAAGAATCGTTCATGGATGCTATGATGAAGTTGAAATCATTAGAGGTGAGGATAGTTTGCATCTTAGTTATAGGTGATTTCGATCTCTTCCGGAAGGAAGGCTTCGGGGGGGAAGCCTTCCTTTTCTTCGAGGGGTTCTCCTTGTCTCTAGGTGGTGTTACCTCGCCTTTATTCTATTCAGTTTCTATTCCATCTATCTCTTCTCCATCACCCCCTCACTCTGGTGATATGGAAGCAGTCTTCACTGAGGCACTGCTTAAATATTGTACTTCGTCAGTCTTCTCTGTCTTACTAGGTTTGAGTGTATCCTATGCAGCTTCTAGGCTGTCGATGTCAGACGTCTTTGTAGGCTCTGTTGGAATAAGGAGGTCAGTAGACCATTCCTTAGTAATCTCTTCTAAGTCCTCCTCCATCAGTTTGTAATAGGACTGAATTTGTTGCTTGTGCTCGTCGATGCACGCTGTGATATAAATGAAATGTCAATCAGCACTGAACTTCATCAGAGGTTTGAATCGGTGTAAAGTGTTCGGCGTCATTCAAGGCTCAGACTGTATGGCTATCTTCAGTTGATTGTAGTATGTATGGAACATAGCATTCCACTGCCATTTCTTATTCATGTCACTTGAATACCACAATGTACTAAACTTTGTGGCCAATGGTTCAAACGGCTCAATGTCCGGGAAGGTCGCACCTTCCAGCATCCCCCAGGCAATGAAAGTGATCAGGATCAAGAGCCAGCTGAAATGGAATTCATATCCTTTATCTTTTGCTTCTTTGCATTCAAGTTCCAACTGGTTCACCAAGTACTTTGCCCAATTCATTTGTAGGCCCTCCGTACACTTCCCTGGGAGGTTGACTACAAAACCAGTCACTTGGGTGGGTCGGTTCTTGCATACTAACTTCCTTGCAATTAATTGACAGGTGAGGTGCACTGCGCCATTCTGAATAGAGGTTACCTTGTAGCCTCTCGTGCCCTTCTCGACATCTCCATAAGTGTCCTTGATCCTTTGTGTGAGAGCGTGGTCCACAGCTTTTCCAGGATAGAAATCCTGTGGGTCGGGTCCTTGCATACTCAAACCTGTGATCTGATTGATCGAGGTAGGTGTTGAAGCCACCCTGGTTTTTCTAGCCCTTCACAAGTTTCATTTTTAATGCTTGAAATCTAAAAATCTTTTTCATTTTTCCTCTGAGATATCTATGATATCTGAAGCTTGATCATGCGAGCAGCGATGATATTTCTACTCTCAAAACAAGTCCTATCTTTTGTAGAAATGTTTCCTCTTTTTGTTCTACTTCGGGATCTCGCAGGTCGGATACTATAATTCATGTAGTCTCCATATCTCGAGTCATGAAACGACGAAATCATGTTAACTTTCCACTCAAGACAGTAACAAGGGTAAAGTTTTCCTTGACTCATGATTAAGCATCGTCGGGGTTTCACGCCTCGGCGTTCGTCAAATCCAAATTTTTATTATCACAGCCCCGATAGTCGAGGACACGAAGTCCTTTTGAATAACCCTTGTCAAGGATTGAAGGTAAAGGCTAACCATGGTAAAAGTTGTTCTCGGCGTCTCGCCACTCGGCAGTATCTTTTTCAAAGGTTACAACATCTAAACCCCGACTCGCGAATTCACGATGCATTTATAACTTGATTAATTAATCACTTAATCCAAGATTATCTTCCCTTTTAATTAAGTCATGTTATCGTGATCTCGCGGTTTCGCAGCTCGGCATGTAAATCTCCCAGAAACTTATCTTCAAAGCTCCGAGTTGCGATATGGAAAATATAATAATTATAAAATTAATCAAGCCCCAAATCACGATTACCTTTAGTTAAACCAAAATCAGTCTTCGCAGTCTCGGGTGTTAGAGACTCAAAATGTTAAAGAAAAATCCCCGATATAACGAATAGGGAGATATCAATTACCATTGGCGAGATTGTATTAATTAACATAAATCAAGACATATCCCGCATTTTGATGCTTACACGATTCACGAGGAATCCTTTTCTCTCCATACGCCAACTGACTTTAAAACCGCCAAAAATTTATGACATTAATGAGGAAATAGGGTAAATCTATGAATATAAGATCGGATTTTTTATGGCAAAAATTTATTTCTAAATATGATTTGACAGGCTTGTTTTGAAAGGTACCGAGTTTTCAAATATATGTAAGAGCTGCGTTTCATTATAACAAATTCATTTTCATAGCACGCAGAGCTCATCACTTCTGAGTAAACTGACTTCTGTATGTATACGCAGCTATATCGCAGAAGAGCTAAAACGCAAGCTTCAGCCATGGCTCCGTGGAAAGCAGCAAAGGAAAATGTTGAGGTTTTAGGACAAGGCTCAGAAAATGTCTCAAATACTTCACCCCGAAGTATCGACTCGGTCCCGAACCGGTCACATGTTTCTGATATTCTGCAAGCAGAATTGGTGGATTATTCCGACGACTCCGACGACAACGAAAGAGATGATTTAACCACCAAGTACAAAATAGTCGTCCAATCCAGAATGCACAGAGTAGTAGCCAGACCACGGTTGCTTCCATATTATGACATGGTCCAATGGGCGTTGGATCATGTGGACATACCGACCAGGACTATCATGAACGAGCAGAAAGTCACCATCGGGACTTTCAGGCTGGAACACCTGCAATCCATGTATAAGCTTCCCGCAACGTCCGACCATGAATATGTCGCTGAGTTTTTGGAGGAGTTCAAGGAGAAAGAATGCGTACAATATGATAAAACCATGGCTAGTTTGACAAAGGATTGGGTTTCGAACACAGCGAATTTCAGAGATGATAACCATGACATATATTCAATCGCTTCTTTAGAGCTGCAGTACAAATATGTGGCCATGATGACATGTCGGTTATATGGGAAAGAGGACACAACGCACTTTTTCTTGCGTGGGTGCCTCTAATATTTCGGGTCATAGAAGGCGTTTCCTTTAACTGGGCAAGGATGCTTTCGGATAGCTTAACTAATCGAGTCACAGAGTATCAGGAGTAGAAGGAAAATGGGAGGCCATCCTCATTCTTCATGTCCGCATATATTATGGACGCAATTTGTTCATGACACCATTTCCATTAATGAGTTGGGGTTGGACTCCAGCCGAAGACAAACCCATACATGTATATCATGAAAAACTATGGGAAAACAAAGCAGAAAATTTCGCGTATGAAATTTTTAACTGGATGATGGTGCCCCTGCATGTCACCATTTTTGGTCACCCGCCACCCCGTATCTCGAACAACATAGTGACAAATCTGAGCAGCATAGTGGACTGGTACGTGGAGGCAGAATTTTCATACCTCGGAGTTTTTGGGGCTTCTGTTCCCCCGCATGCACTGCCATTGTTCATTCCCGACAAGCAGGCTTGTCGCGAGGTCGCCCGACAGAAGGTAATTAGCGGTGTAAGTAAAGAGCTCAAAAGGTACTCAAAGAAGGTATGGTCGTCTTTTCCCATTCATTTGAATTCTTATTCTTTATTAGATTTCGGGCATGCCAAAGCCTAAGCTGCATCTCTGGAAGACCTAAATTTGGTCTCCATCGAATACAAGAATCACGATCCACAGAGGGTCGTGAGAAATCATTTGGCTAATTGTGGGCTCAAAATATTTGAGCATGAGAATTTACCCTCAGACGACATTTTTCGAGGAGCAAGGTCCTATGAAGAAATTCTAGCCCGGATTCAATCCTTGGCACCCGTGGAAAGAGCCGATGTATTGAAGTTCCAGGAACATTGATGTAGTTGTCTTCCAGCTGTGTTGCGAGGTGAGGGCCCAGGTGTTTCAGAGACAAAACAAAAGGATGTCGAAGGTTCTAAGGATGCAACTCCTGACCAGGGAAAACACCAGGACGAGGAGGAACAAACTAAGAATCCGGAAGCAGAGAAAAAGACTCCAGACCTGCCAAAGAAACAGAATCTGGAGACAGAGATAAAGACTCCAGAACCATCAAAGATTCAGAGTCCGGTCGATACTCTAGGAAAATTTCCGAAACAGGTCGGAGAACCCATCACATCGGTCACACCCTTGCAGTCAACACAGGAAAACATCGGTGAGGGATGGATATTCAATGAAGAGTTGAGGCCCATAAGAGTAGAAGAACTCCCTCCAAACGAGTTTTTCTTCGATAAAAAGAGGAAGGCAGTAGTGAAAAGAGAGTTTTATCAAGAAGGACAGTCGACTACAAAGAAATATAAAGTCATAACTGATGGAAAAGACAAGAAAAGTGAGCAATTTGCCACTGAGATAGCAGGAACGCTAGGAGCCTATGCCTCGGCAAATCAATTTTCAGTTGGGCTCCTAAAAAACCAACTTAAAAGAAAAAATCACCTAATTAAGACCCTTGAAGCTAGACTGGCCACAATGGTAGAGAATGCTAAAGATCAGGCGAGCGTGGGAATAGAACAGGTCAGATTGGCCGAAAAAAATGAAATAGAGATGCTCAAAACTAAGCTTAAGCAAGCGCAGCTGGTGATCCGAGATGGTCGGATGCAAGCGAGTTAGCAGAGGAATTTGATCGAGCAGCTGCAGGCTAGGGTGGAGATCGCCGAGAATATAATGATAGACATTAGGATGTTCAAATCCTAGGCGATCGAGATTCAGAGCAAAATCTCTTCAGCACAATAGAATTTGCTCGCCAAGATGGGAGCGATCCGGGAAAACTATCTGTTGGTCAATCAAGTTTCCGAGAACTTATCGGCCAGAGAAAGGGATGCAGGAGCGGCTCAGATCGCCTTCCAGGAGGTGGTAATAGCCACGAACAACAGGGTTTCGGTGGGTACTCCCAGGTTCACCATTTCAGATCAAACTCGAGGAAACATTCTATTAAAGGAATGGGAGCATAACATCGCCGAAGGCAAGCAGCAAGCCCAAAAGATAACCAATTCCTTAGAAGAGGCCTTTAATTCTATAGACGGTGAGCTACTGGGCATTGACAGTAGAGGCAATGCCGAGGCGTTGATGCAAATGAATGTGGAACAGATCTCACTTGATCTGAAGGAAAAGGAAGAAAGAGATTCGGCCGATATCTCTCAGATGACTATGGTGGACATAGTCCAAGTTGATAAGTGCATGATCAAACCCAACGCACAACTAAGTTCCATCGACATCATCGATGGACAGATGGAGGACAAGCTATAGCAATTATCCTGAGAATGTTACTTCTTTGAAGCCAGTTGTCAGGCAGAACCGTCTCGGTTAATATCTCAGCTGGTTGAAAGATGTGTTGCCTGTACCGAGTCCACGCGACGACCAACGCCTGGCACCAAGTGAAGACAGAGCAGGAGAAATGGAGTGATTTCTCTCCTCCCTATCATAGCCAAAAATTTGTGACTATTGAGATTCTACCTGATTTGTAAAATTGTATAAATATGTCACAGAAAGAAATAAACGAGGCTGGACCTTTTTGTGTCGATTGTAACAGAGTTTTTTGCATTTGAGAAGTTAATACAAGCAAATCTGAAGATTCTCAATTCCGTTACGACTGTGTTACAAGTTTGTTTCTTTGTATTTCATATTTCATTTCATTTCATATTCATAATTGATGTGCTTTGTTATACTTTAGTACGACCACTACTATAGCGAATGAATTTTGGTTTTCTGTAATTGTTTATTGTCTTTCCTCTGCACCAGCTATCAGCGGGTGTAAGACCAATCTGCATTTTCAGAATTCTACATATATTCTCTGCTACATCGGTTAGTTCCTTACATTTTCCTCTTCTATTTATTCGTGAGACTCTCCCCTGGTAGAAGCCTTACACTATAGACAGCTAAATGTTTTTCTCCCACCTCACACCTTTTATTAAAATATAATACAGTTACGGGAAAGAGCCTTTGATTTGCATCCCTATTTCATTCATAAAACCGTAAAATCTCTTTTATTCGACCAAATCGAAACAACATCTAATATCTCTTTGAATTATTTCCTACTTTTACTATTCCTCCATGACTGTCCATGTACCAACACAACCTAATATCGAACCCGGACTATCAGATTAAACGCATATCGCTTTAAACTTATTCGACACAATTCTTAAAACTGCTACTAACCGGGTCGAACTTGAACGTTCATGGGCAGCCATTGAACAAGATATAGCTATCCAGAAACAGTTTGATGCTAGACAACGCCAACGTGGAAATCTTCCCTAGTTTCCTTTGCCGAAGGTTGACGTTTCTCTCTTCTCCATCTTTTACCCACTTTCAGATGCCTTGACACTATACTTCTAAGCCTTAAGTACAGACTCAGGAACAACAATAGGATCAGTTGTGATATGGTGGTTTAGCCATAAATATATGCCATGGTAACAACACAGCAGCATCTTGACGCATGCATTCACCTCTTGGTGTCTTCCGAAGTGGGGAATTTTCATGGCCTTGAGTAGGGTGGACTGCGTGAGGTTATGGGTCCATGCTTGGGGAATTACCTTTGAGTTTTTCCCTTTTGTTCTAGTCAGATATTTATGTGGGGCTAACATGTTGTAGAATTTGCGATCTCCAAGGTTGAAGTTGCTAAACTTCAACACGACGATCTTATCTTGGTCTGCTTGCACTACGCATATCCCCTTAGGGAGGTACATAGTGACCAAAGTGTACTCAAAATCTTTAGGTACGTTGTCGCAGTTTACAACACCTCTCAAAGATGGTATATAGGTGGGTAAGATAGTCGGGATCAGTTTAGAATTCACTAAGTCATCTCTGTTCTTAGTTCACTTCTCATCAGAAGACCAGGATGGTCCTGCTCCGTGAGCAGTGGATGGAGAGGCTGGTAGTCCTCTCGTGGATGTGCTTGTATACCTGTAGACATCGACATAACTCTTTCAGTCATGAGGTCGATCAAAACTTCCTCAAAAACGTTTTTTGCAGCGCTCAACTCGTCTGACATACACACTCGGGGTTAATAATCTCAGGTTCAGGGGGTAGCTTAGACACAGTAATGAGATAGAGAGTAGAAGCACGATGATCACTATATAAACTCAACTTAGTCTGCGGGCTCAAATTCTCAATTAGCAAAAGTGTTCTCGGTGCGTGGCGCGATGGGATAAATAGGTAACTCGACAATGGGTCACTTGCAATGGGTATGAGGCCTTCATTAACTCAGTTATGTCCATTATGGCGTGGTCCCAATGGTCGGATGGTGATCTGGATATCCATAAATGGATTTCTATCCATTCGGGGCATTGATGTAACGGTTATAATGTCTGCAACGGCTATATTGCTTCGCCATGGAGAAGTGCCATGTGTCATTGTTCTGATATCCTGACGAAGCTCCTATTTTGCAATTTTTCCTTCTGCAAGGTTCCCTCTGGATCCTTCTGAAACTTATCGATCTTGGCTCTCTTCTTACATAACTTTCTAGCCTTATTTCCAGTGAGATTGGTCTCGATATTCCTTTTTCCATTATGATTTTTGTATTCTTTTGACCTAGTCACTTTGCGCTGTTGAGATTCTTCCCTAGGGCTCCCGGATAATATTTCTTCCTTGTCTGGGATAGGTACTTCAATCGTCTGTGGATCCTCCAGTGTTCTTGCAACTTCAACATCCAGGTCTCTAGTGTTAAATGGATTCGATTTGTTTTCATGTTCTTCAATCAAGTGTGTGATCCTTCTAGTTATGAAATCTTTTAATTCTTGCTTCTTTTTCTCCAAAACTTCTTCTTCTTCCTTTCTTCTGGCTTGATCTCTGTCAATCCAAAATTTTCCTAATAACATGGTAAATGGGGCGCTATCCTCGATAAATTTAATAATCTCAAAATCTTCTTCTATTGAAGTTCCATTAGCATTCATAGGTATGCAAGCGAGCTTCCCACATAGGTTTATCATCTTTCCTCTGAATAACCCTATTCCTCCTAATGAAGGGATCGTAGTAGGCTTCCCAAGTTCTCTTTGTCATGATATTCACCTATGTTTCCTTATCTAGAACATAGTTAATGTCAAAGTCTCCTATTCTTTCCTCAATGCATTCTTTTTCCTTGAAAATCTTTGATAATCTGACATGCCCGTGGTTATTCAGGGTTTCTTTCATTTGTAACAATACTTTTTATGATTCTTTCTGGGGTTTTTCTATTTTTGGATCTGCCTTAGGGTTTTCTTGATTCAGATTCATTCCTTCTAGCTTAGCAATCATTCTAGGGAAATCCAACACTTCATGGTCCATAGCTTTGCAACAAAGACAACTAGGTATTTTCCCAGGGCATTCCTTAGCAATATGTCTCAGTCTTCTGCAACTGTAATAGAGGGTTAATAATCCCTTTCATTTAAGTGATCCCCAACCTTTCCTGTACTGCGCTCTAGGCTCATATGAGCTAACCTGCAAAAAAAACTTTCTAGGATCCTACATCCATTTGTTAGTCCAAACATTCTTTCTATGCATATGTATAACATATATTTCACTATTCTTATCAGATCTATTCATATCAAATATTATTTCATCTATTAATACCCTAGTTTTCAATCTAGGACAACATCTATCAAACATACCTAGATTCATACTTTTGAAACAAAAATTTCCACTAATCTTACTTTTTCAAAGCACAAAGCCTTCAGATCTATAAATTGTCACTATTCTTACCTTTATCAAAGCACATAGCTTACAGATCTTACCTCTTTCTTCAGATCTTACCTCTTTTCTTGGCACACAACTCCTCAAGTCAAGTAGAATGTTGCGCACTAGAGAAACAGATCTATGCATAGAGCTTTCACAATATCAGGTCAAATCTTTGCACAAATCTTCTTCTTTCTTAGTTCCCAACAATCACAGTTTCAGGTCCGATACTACGCACTTCAGCAGTAGATCTACGCACATAACTTCTCTTCAGTTCCCAAAAATCACAGTTTCAGGTCCCTACAACAGAACCATTTGTTGGCACAAGGGCAGACCCAGGGTTCAATGATACAACAACGCACCAAAAAAACCCTAATCCCTTTTGGCAACACCTGTGAAGCAGATGAAGTCTCACCCGAGGTAGAGGCAGGGGTAGTTGTAGGACTCAAGTGTATGCAACCTTAGTTGGGACACATATCTGTGATTATAATACTTAACAGATCACTTAGTATCAACAATTCATCAATATTCAACCAATAACTACTACGCAGATAGAACAGAGCATCACATCATTCACTCAGATAAGATGTATGTAAGCACTTTATCATAAATAGGTGGGTTATATCTAGTAGATCAAGCACTAAGAACCTTCATAGAGGTCAGATCTAACATTCTTACACATTATTAGCACAAAGCATCAATAGATTTATCTATCTCTATCAAAGCACTTAGCAAGAGAAGTGATAAACACATCAAGACAAGTACAAAGAGAAATGAAATAGTGTTTACATGGTTCAACCCCACCCTGGGGCTACGTCCACCAACTCTTCTTCTTTATTGTCTTCAATCAATCAGTTACAAGCACAAAGCCTCAAAACCCTACTTCGCCAAGGACAAGAGATTTGCGCAACTTGCTAGATCCTCCTTCCTTGTGTTATAACAAAAAGCACTTCACAGCCTGTCACAACCACTTGCACTTAGCTTTGCAAGTCTCTCACATCATGCACAAAGCATCTACAAGCCTTACTTTCACTTAGCACAACATCACCTAGATGCACTTCTACTTTCTTACATGGCCTAGCCTTCTATTTATACATTACAAAATAGGCCTAAACATGGGTAAACCCATGGGATGACATCCCATTCCTGTTACATAATACCAAAAGCCCAAAAATGACCCAAAAATGGGCCGACATCCATGATCTCCACTTCGTCTTACACTACTCCTTCGACAGGCTGTCAAAGTCCCAAAATAGGTCAATCTTGACCAGATCCCTCAAAACTTGGTCAAGGGAAAACACATTAGGTACATGTCAAACATCTATTATATGATATTGCATTGTTAATGTGACTGCCATAGTGGACGATGACTAGATTGCATTGGCACAAGCAATATTAATTGTGTGATTAATTAACATCCTTGAAGGACGTGAATCCCAAACAACACCTGAAACTTTTCGAACAACCGTGTGTTAAAAAAATACATTGTTTTATATTTTAAGATATAAGAAATTGTATTTTCTATGTCTAACATTAGGTTGCACACATAAACCTTTTTAAGTTAACTGAAATTAATATATAGTCAACTCAGATTCCTGGAAGCGATCAAATTCCCTAGAGCTATTTTATTTCCATCATGTTGGTTGGGATAGAAGGATCCACCACCAGGACAAAGAAAGAAGGTAGCAATAAAAACACATGTGCAATCGCAAGATAGTGATGGAAGCACTCTATGACTAAGAAGGAACTTTGTCCTTATCAATCTGTGATCCTGATGAATAGCTCAAGAGGCACTTGTGGCGAGGCAATGGCGATTTATTTGATCCAGACAAGGAAATAATTCAAGCATCAAGCAATTTTCGTTTTTTTCAAATATCGTATCTACTGCAACATAAGAAATGCATTCTCCTTATTCAAAGAAAGGGAAACATCGGGAAGATTGATATTCGATGGAAAAAACTTTGGAATATCCTACTACATCAAGGTCTCTTATAAAGAATGAAACAAAATGATTACATGAAGTTGTTAGTAAGAGGTGATTTTCAGAAACCAAATAATTACCTGAACACGTCAAAATTCTTGCAGAAGGTGGTAGTATAAAGTAATCTTCAGAAAGTGTTGCAAAGTCCATAATCTAGAATTCCTTCCCATTAACTTTTCCCAGTTACATGTCAATGCAGGAATCAAAAAATTTTGAGAGCCTCCTTCCTTGGTTATATACCCACCTTCAACTACGAGGAGAATATTCTTGCAAAGAGCGACAAGCTCTTCGACCCAGATGCAATCATATGCATAGGAATAGTGAAATAAATGTGCAGTACCAATAGAAAGTTGATTGTATGTGGAGTCTGTTACTACATCCAGAGGTCGATGAACAAACTTTGACAAATAATATGACTTTCTTTCAAGTCTGTTACCACACCCAGAAGTCGCTCAACAAGCTTTGAAATAGAAACTTCCGTAATTTTAGGATGTTGATTCAACCACCCATACAGTTTCTCACATTCGTGACGATCCAAATTTATAATTTCCTTCTGAGTATATTTGCACATGGAGTAATATTTGGCATCATTTATGAATATTACAGACCATTTTTCAAGCCACGATATGTGTGACTCCTCTGACGAAAGATAAATTCTTGTGTGGTCTACAGAATTTGATACATTTTCCAAATCTGTATTGTTGGAAGAAGTTATATACTTCAACAAAGGAGCATTTTGCAGGTGACTTGAAAGTCCCTTCCAATTTCCAGTAACAAAACAAAGAAGTTCAACACACAAATCTTCAGGCATGCTTTTCAACCAACCAAAGCATCGAATACAGGGAGAATACCAATCATAAGATACTTGAATTTTTTTTGTGTTTGAGTTTCTGTTGGCTAACATATTTTTTTTCGCTCAAAGATGACGTCACATAAAACCATTCCCTCATCTTTAAATTGGGCATGAATAGAATATCTATGTTTTCTCACATGTGGATGACGAGGAACATTACAATGAAGGAACCTTAAAGCCCAAGTTTTCGATGATAGAGAGAAATGGGAATAAGTATTTAAAATGAACGTTGGAGGATGATAGTATAATCTTCCGTAATTCTTGGTTTAATTAATTTTAATGGCACATGTCCTCGATCTTTTCTCTTATTAATGCCAATGTTTT
>JASDQU010714241.1:36882-48345 GCA_032191745.1 Picea mariana
CTTACTTTTTCAAAGCACAAAGCCTTTAGATCTATAACTTGTCACTATTCTTACCTTTATCAAAGCACAGAGCTTACAGATCTTACCTCTTTCTTCAGATCTTACCTCTTTTCTTGGCACACAGCTCCTCAAGTCAAGTAGAATGTTGCGCACTAGAGCAACAGATCTATGCATAGAGCTTTCACAATATCAGGTCGAATCTTTGCACAAATCTTCTTCTTTCTTAGTTCCCAACAATCACAGTTTCAGGTCCGATACTAAGCACTTCAGCAGTAGATCTACGCATAGAACTTCTCTTCAGTTCCCAAAAATCACAGTTTCAGGTCCCTACAACAGAACCATTTGTTGGCACAAGGGCAGACCCGGGGTTCAACGCTACAACAACGCACCAAAAAAACCCTAAGCCCTTTTGGCAACACCTGTGAAGCAGATGAAGTCTCACCCAAGGTAGAGGCAGGGGTAGTTGTAGGACTCAAGTGTATGCAACCTTAGTTGGGACACATATCTGTGATTATAATACTTAACAGATCACTTAGTATCAACAAATCATCAATATTCAACCAATAACTACTATGCAGATAGAACAGAGCATCACATCATTCACTCAGATAAGATGTATGTAAGCACTTTATCATAAATAGGTGGGTTATATCTAGTAGATCAAGCACTAAGAACCTTCATATAGGTCAGATCTAACATTCTTACACATTATTAGCACAAAGCATCAATAGATTTATCTATATCTATCAAAGCACTTAGCAAGAGAAGTGATAAACACATCAAGACAAGTACAAAGAGAAATGACATAGTGTTTACATGGTTCACCCCCACCCTGGGGCTACGTCCACCAACTCTTCTTCTTTATTGTCTTCAATCAATCAGTTACAAGCACAAATCCTCAAAACCCTACTTCGCCAAGGACAAGAGATCCGCGCAACTTGCTAGATCCTCCTTCCTTGTGTTATAACAAAAAGCACTTCACAGCCTGTCACAACCACTTTCACTTAGCTTTGCAAGTCTCTCACAGCATGCACAAAGCATCTACAAGCCTTACTTGCACTTAGCACAACATCACCTAGATACACTTCTACTTTCTTACATGGCCTAGCCTTCTATTTATACATTACAAAATAGGCCTAAACATGGGTAAACCCATGGGATGACATCCCATTCCTGTTACATAATACCAAAAGCCCAAAAAGGACCCAAAAATGGGCCAACATCCATGATCTCCGCTTCGTCTTGCACTACTCCTTCGACAGGCTGTCAAAGTCCCAAAATAGGTCAAACTTGACCAGATCCCTCAAAACTTGGTCAAGGGAAAACACATTAGGTACATGTCAGACATCTATTATATGATATTGCATTGTTAATGTGACTGCCATAGTGGACGACAACTAGATTGCATTGGCACAAGCAATATTAATTGTGTGATTAATTAACATCCTTGAAGGACGTGAATCCCAAACAACACCTGAAACTTTTCGAACAACCATGTGTTAAAAAAATACATTGTTTTATATTTTAAGATATAAGAAATTGTATTTTCTATGTCTAACATTAGGTTGCACACATAAACCTTTTTAAGTTAACCGAAATTAATATATAGTCAACTCAGATTTCTGGAAGCGATCAAATTCCCTAGAGCTATTTTATTTCCATCATGTTGGTTGGGATAGAAGGATCCACCACCAGGACAAAGAAAGAAGGTAGCAATAAAAGCACATGTGCAATCGCAAGATAGTGATGGAAGCACTCTATGACTAGGAAGGAACTTTGTCCTTATCAATCTGTGATCCTGATGAACATCTCAAGAGGCACTTGTGGCGAGGCAATGGAAATTTATTTTATCCAGACAAGGAAATAATTCAAGCATCAAGCAATTTTCGTTTTTTTCAAATATTGTATCTACTGCAACATAAGAAATGCATTCTCCTTATTCAAAGAAAGGGAAACATCGGGAAGATTGATATTCGATGGAAACAACTTTGGAATATCCTACTACATCAAGGTCTCTTATAAAGAATGAAACAAAATGATTACATGAATTTGTTAGTAAGAGGTGATTTTCAGAAACCAAATCATTACCTGAACACGTCAAAATTCTTGCAGATGGTGGTAGTATAAAGTAATCTCCAGAAAGTGTTGCAAAGTCCATAATCTAGAATTCCTTCCCATTAACTTTTCCCAGTTACATGTCAATGCAGGAATCAAAAATTTTTGAGAGCCTCCTTCCTTGGTTATATACCCACCTTCAACTACAAGGAGAATATTCTTGCAAAGAGCGACAAGCTCTTTGACCCAGATGCAATCATATGCATAGGAATAGTGAAATAAATGTACACTACCGATAGAAAGTTGATTGTATGTGGAGTCTGTTACTACATCCAGAGGTCGATGAACAAACTTTGACAAATAATATGACTTTCTTTCAAGTCTGTTACCACACCCAGAAGTCGCTCAACAAGCTTTGAAATAGAAACTTCTGTAATTTTAGGATGTTGATTCAACCACCCATACAGTTTCTCACATTCGTGACGATCCAAATTTATAATTTCCTTCTGAGTATATTTGCACATGGAGTAATATTTGGCATCATTTCTGAATATTACAAACCATTTTTCAAGCCACGATATGTGTGACTCCTCTGACAAAAGATAAATTCTTGTGTGGTCTACAGAATTTGATACATTTTCCAAATCTGTATTGTTGGAAGAAGTTATATACTTCAACAAAGGAGCATTTTGCAGGTGACTTGAAAGTCCCTTCCAATTTCTAGTAACAAAACAAAGAAGTTCAACATACAAATCTTCAGGCATGCTTTTCAACCAACCAAAGCATCGAATACAGGGAGAATACCAATCATAAGATACTTGAATTTTTTTTGTGTCTAAGTTTCTGTTGGCTAACATATTTTTTTTCGCTCAAAGATGGCGTCACATAAAACCATTCCCTCATCTTTAAATTGGGCATGAATGGAATATCTATGTTTTCTCACATGTGGATGACCAGGAACATTACAATGAAGGAACCTTAAAGCCCAAGTTTTCGATGATAGAGAGAAATGGGAATAAGTATTTAAAATGAACGTTGGAGGATGATAGTATAATCTTCCGTAATTCTTGGTTTAATTAATTTTAATGGCACATGTCCTCGATCTTTTCTCTTATTAATGCCAATGTTTTCAAATATGTGTGTTGAATAGTCACTAATAACATGAGTTAACATTTCCATATGCAAGCATATTCTCAAATATGACAACCTGTAATATATGCACAGTGTTAAAGAGGGACATGACGTTAAGACCTTTGTGGATGACAGTGGGGTGGTAAAATATTGCATTGTTACTATGATGATGCCTTAAAATAACTAAAATAACCAACGATTTTTGCCAATTCAATATGGACACAAAAAAATCATCAGATCCCATAATATTCTCCCATTAATGCGTTTTAATGGGAGATGTCCTCGAGATTTTCCCTTATTAAAGCCAATATTTTCGAACTTGTCTAGTGAGTTGTCACTAATAAAAGAATAATTAATGTGAAATGGGAAGGATGGAAGGTGGTGGGGATGGAGGGGAGCGAAAAATGATTTTAAAATTTTCTGAACCCGGGAGTCTGTGAACCAGCGAAACTTTGATGACTCGACTAAGTATGGAAAGGTGGGTCGGACAGATGGAGTCATCATAGGTAGATTTAGGCTTGCGAGTTAGAGCAGCCCGGGGTCAAATTGTAGATCACCAAAGTTTTGGGTGCAAGATGTATACCCTGAACACGGGGCACCAGACTTTGTTAGCGCCTATCCGTGAACCCACGTTCATAAAATTGGCTAAGTATGCAAACGAACGATGGTCAGTCAGACTTGTGATGTGAAGATATAGATGGAGATAAGGATTTGTCAGTTCTCCACCCCAGGAACCTGCGATCACAGAAACACGACTAAGTATAGAACCAATCTTTTTGAATATGTGTGTTGAATAGTCACTAATAACATGAGTTACCATTTCCATATGCAAGCATATTCTCAAATATGACAACCTGTAATATATGCACAGTATTAAAGAGGGACATGACGTCAATACCTTTGTGGGTGGAACGTTTGTGGATGACAGTGGGGTAGTACAATATTGCACTGTTACTATGATGATGCCTTAAAAAATCTAAAATAACCAACAATTTATGCCAATTCAAGATGTACGCAAAAAAATCATCAGATCCCATAATATTCACCCATTAATGTGTTTTAATGGGAGATGTCCTCGAGATTTCTGCATATCAATGCCAATATTTTTGAACCTGTCTGGTGAGTTTTCACTAGTAAAATCATAATTAATGTGCATTGGGAAGGGCGGAAGGTGGCGGGATGGAGGGGAGCGAAAAATTCTTTTAAACTTTTGTGAACCCGAGAGTCTGTGAACCCACAAAGCTTTGAAGACTCGACTAAGTATGGAAAGGCGGGTCGGTCAGACAAAGTCATCGTAGGTAGAGCCAGGCTTGCGATTTCGAGGATCTAGGGTCGAATTGTAGATCAATGAATTTTTGGGTGCAAGATGTATACCTCGAACATGGGGCACCAGAGTTCGATAGCGCCTATCAGCGAACCTGCATTTATAAAATTGGCTAAGTATGCAAAAGAACGGCGGTCGGTCAAACTCATGATGTGAAGATATAGATGGAGATGAGGATTTGTCAATTCACCACCCTGGGAACCCATGAGCACAGAAACAAGACTAAGTATAGAACAAAAAACGCATAATAGAGGGGAAGAAGAAAAGGGGAAAATGGGTAAGTTTAGAAGAGGAAAAAGAAAGGGAGGCAAGAACTTTATCCCTCACACAAAAACACTTAGTCTCATAATTATGAATCCATAGAGACACATTAACTATGGGAAAAACATTCTCAGCTATGAAATATAGTTGGATCTTGAAAAACTCTGGTTCAAGTCAAAATAGATGTTGTTTATATCTACTGCAAAATTTGTCATATTATTTTATCTTAATAGTATTTTTTGGTGGCCCAACTGTAAAACCATGTTCCAATTTGCGTTTCTCAAGTGGAGATGTGTTTGTGAAGAAATCAATGAACAAGTACGAAGAGTCTCAACTGCAGCTGCAGGACCTCAACTCTACAAAGTTGAATCAAACAATAATAAGCAGCATCCAACAAACCAACGAGCAAGCATCAACTAGTCAACCAAGAATATTGGTGAAGAACAATATTGTCCAAATTTACTGCAGACAAGATTGTATAAAAAAATCCGAGGAATATATTGTAACAGGCCTATTAAGAAAACATTTCAGGCTATGAGGCCTGGTAGGTAAACATGTAACGCTGTGAGGACCGTGCAAAGGCCTCCCATTGTGTAAACATTTAAGGAAGATGTAGTTTTCATGGTTGGCATTCTGCATCCACAATTAACACCTCCATAACACTCACTAACATATAAAAAAAGAAATCAAATTTTATCTTCACATACGAACATGTTCTGGAAGAGGATTTTGAATCAGGCATCTCCAACATTTAAATTTTTCACTCGCAAACTGGAAATAGCAAACAAAAAAGAACGAATACAAATGTAAACATAGCAATGAAACCCACCCATCAATGGGGAATGATAGATGCATAGTTCCAATCATGGTTGCATAATCCAAAGCGTGAAAACTGCAACAACAATAACAGTAAAACTAATCCAAGTGGATATTGGTGGCCACCCACCTTTTCCAACTAGCTCAAAACAATTTTCTGGTAATTTTGGCAATTTACTATTTTTAGCAGTTTTAACTTTCGGGGCCATTTCGAGGGCCTAAATGAAGGTTTTTCATAATCAAGCTTCTTAATAATAGAAAAAGGCATGATTGATCCCCCAAAATGAATCTCCTCGATGATACCTTTCCAATGGGCTATCATACACCTAAAACGAAGATCGTATGCAAAAGTTACGACCCCAGGAAGTTGATGTACTAACTTACCCAAACGGGGCCCACATGACTTTTGGTGCTTCATCTCCTAGGGTTAGGTTTTTGGATGTCTAGGGTTTTTTTCATTCCTGTTTATTGTAAAAAATCCTTTAGAGCCTCATTGTAATCATCTTCTTTTGAATGAGCGCAACATCACATCTCTTCTCAGAGATAAGCTGCCACCATTCTAGCGAGTCTTTCACTCTGTATTTTTATAGTCTCTGTACATTTATTTCATTAATAGAAATCGTGTATTATTGTATCTCTATGTTTATGGTTGCATCTTTGATACATTTCTATTATATTATTGGATATCCGCGATACCTTTGTCCATTTATTTATTATATCTCCGCTCTCATTTTGTGCTGAAAATAATACGGATCAGTGGTATCAGAGCAAGTTGTTCTTGATCATTTTTCAGTGCATGTCCCCGATGAGGTCCAGGTATAGCAAGTTGGGTATCGATCTTGTCTCTCTTGAATACAATTGCTCTTGCATGCCCAAGAAACCCTCCATGGCGGAAGAAAAGAAAAAAAACGGAGCAGACGATCCTATCAATTTGTTGCTTGAGCAAGCTCTCACACGACAGAGGGACAAAATGATGGAGAATTTTTCCCACATCCTTCAACGCTTCCCGATAGAACCAGGCGCATCTTCATCAAGAGGAAACTTTGGAGGCACCTCGCCTTTTAAGGTACAGGTCAATTTTGATATTCTTATATTTGAAGGTCAGATAGATGCGGATGCCCTAGATAAATGGTTAAATCTGTAAGAAGGTTATTTCTCTGTTCACAATTTTTTCGACACAGAAAAGATCATCTTCGTGCTCCTTAAGGCTCTCCCCCATGTCAAACATTGGTGGGAAACTTACTGGGATCAGAGTTCCATGGAGGAGCTTGGAATATATGGGGCCGAGCCCACTTGGGATTTTTTTGTGGATGTGGTAAAGGAACAGTATTACCCTGTTGGAAACTATGAGGACTAGTACATGAGATGGACCACACTACGAAAAGAGAGGGGCCAATCAGTTCTGGAGTTCACCAATACCTTCCATACCTTGCACACCAAGATGGGTATCAAAGACTCTGAACAAAATTTGGTTCTAAAATACCATGGGGATCTAAACAGATACATCCAAACTAAAATGGATTTTTTGGACATCTCATCACTCGGTGTTGCTTATCGACATGAAAAGAAGGGTCACGGGAAGATGAAGAAGGACACCAAAAAATGGTTTGATTTCCACAAAAGCCCCTGGCACAAAATCGATGAATGTCAATCAAAACAGTCATTGGTGGTCGAGATCAAAGACAAGGATCCAAACCCTGATTCAGAATCTGATTCTGAAAATATTGGTAAAAGACAGATCAGCGACGCAGACCCCACTACTATTGTCACGACCAGAACAATTCAACCAAAAGAACCAATAGATCCTAAAGAGGGGGAGCACCTTTTTCATTCACGGATGGGATGAAGGGTACCCCACTGCATTTTATTGTTGATAGTGGAAGCAAGAAGAACCTCATCTTAGCAAAGGTCGTCAAACAGTTGGGATTGTCAACAACACCACAACCGCAACCATACAACATCGAGTGGCTTCGCCAGGGACGAGATCTTTGTGTCAGCCAACAATGTCGATTGTCATACGACATCCAGCCCTTCAAGGACGAGGTATTATGTGATGTTTCCCCACTGGATGTCTGTGATGTTCTCTTGGGCCAACCATATATGTGGAAGAACCATGCTATTTATGAGTCTCGACCTCGTAGTGTCATTGTCACTTTGGGGGGTCATGTCTACAAAATACCAGAGGTAGTTCCGACTATTGTTCCACCTAAACAGTGTTGCAAGGTAGTATCTTATACTGCAAAAATCATCTTCTTCACAATCTGTTCAAAAGGGGAACATAAGGACACTGCAACCACTACACCCTCGCCCCAAGCACCTTCTATCCAACAGAAGTAGGTCGACAAGGTTGCAGCAAAGCAGAAAGATTCCTTCTGCACACCATCCTCTCATGTAGCTCGACTTGTTGAACAGCCTTAGCCTCAACATGTTCGTGACAGACTTCCACAAACTAAGGAACGCAACGTCTCCAACAAGGCAAGTAGCTCACCAAGATGCAGATTCAACAAACGCTTTTCCTCTCCCTCGGGAACTCAACGCAATGGATAACAATGCTTCCTAAGGAGGGAGGATTGATCTAGGCAGATATTGGTGGCCACCCACCTTTTCCAACTGGCTCAAAACAGTTTTCTGACAATTTTGGCAATTTACTATTTTTAGCATTTTTAACTTTCGAGGCCATTTTGAGGGCCTAAATGAAGTTTTTTTTCTGGATAGAGCTTCTCAATTATAGTCGAAGGCATTATTGTTCCCAAAAAATTAATCTCCTCGATTATACCTTTCCAATGGGCTATCATACGCCTAAAACGGAGATCGTATGCAAAAGTTACGACCCCAGGAAGTTGATGTACTAACTTACCCAAATGGGGCCCACATGACTTTTGGCGCTTCATCTCCTAGGGTTAGGTTTTTGGATGTCTATGGTTTTTGACATTCTTGTTTATGGTAAAAAGGCCTTCAGAGCCTCATTGTAATCATCTTCTTGTGAATGAGCATAGCGTCACATCTCTTCTCAGAGATAAGTCGCCACCATTCTAGCGAGTCTTTTACTCTGTATTTTTACAGTCTCTGTACATATATTTCATTAATAGAAATCATGTATTACTGTATCTCCATGTTTATGGTTTCATATCTGATACATTTATGTTATATTATTGGATATCTGCGATATCTCTGTGCATTTTTTTATTATATCTCCGCTCTCATTTCATGCCGAAAATAATCCGGATCACAAACAAGAGAAACAACAACAGGAAAACAAGAAACAAGTCAACAAGGAATGAGCAAGCATCAACCAGTGAACCAGTAACGCCACTAAAGAACAATATTTCCCATATTCACTACAAACAACTTTGCAGAAGAAAAAAAAAAGAAAAAAAAAAAAATGGACGAAAATGTATTGTAACGGGCCTGTTAAGAAATGCAGGAATGCAATCGTAGCACCGAGACCCACCCGTGAATGGATAAGGATATAAGTACATCCCCTAGACTGAAAATTGCAACAACAGGTCCAACTGCAAATGCAAGACCCCAACCTTGCAAAGTTGAAGCAAACAAGAGCAACCAACAAACAACAAACCAGTGAACATGCACCAAAAGGCCCAACTACAGCTGTAGGACCTCAACTCTACAAAGTTGAATCAAACAACAATAAGAAACATCTAGCAAACCAAGGAGATAGCATCAAATAGCCAACCACGAATGCTAGTGAAGAACAATATTGGCCAAATTCACTGCACAGAAGATTGTATCAAAAAATCGAAGGAAAATGTATTGTAACACAATTGTTAAGCAAACATTTCAGGTTGTGAGGCATGTCAGGTAAACATTTAAGGATGTGAGAACCATCCAAAGGCCTCCCATTGTGTAAACAATTAAGAAAGTTGTAGTTTCCATGGTTGGTATTTTTCAATACTGGGAGTGATCAAAATCCTTTGGCAACCCATCTTTGTATGTGACTACTACGACCATAGAAGCAGGATTGTAATGTTGTCTTTGTCTCGTTCCTGATCGCCAATGTTCGACACAGAACCCACCTCCATCACAACCACAATGACATATAAGAAAAGGAAATCGCATTTTCTCCTCACATACAAAGATGTTCTGCAAGAGGATTTTGACTCAGACATCTCCAGTATTGAAAGAAGCAAACAAGAGCAAGCAACAAAAAACAAACCAGTGAACAAGCACCAAAAGGTCCAACTGCAACTATAGGACCTCAACTCTGCAAAGTTGAATCAAACAACAATAAGCAACATCCAACAAACCAAGGAGAAAGCATCAACCAACCAACCAGGAATGCCGGTGAAGAACAATATTGGCCAAATTCACTGCACACAAGATTGTATCAAAAAATCGGAGGAAAATGTATTGTAACACAATTGTTAAGAAAACATCTCAGATTGTGAGGTATGTCAGGTAAACATTTAAGGATGTGAGGACTATCCAAAGGCCTCCCATTGTGTAAACAATTAAGAAAGTTGTAGTTTCCACGGTTGGTATTTTTCAATACTGGGAGTGATCAAAATCCTCTTACAGCCCATCCTTGTATGTGACTACTACTACCAGAGAAGTAGGACTGTAATTTTGTCTTCGTCTCGTTCCTAATTGCCAATGTTCAACATAGCACCCACCTCCATCGTAGCCACAGTGACATATAAGAAAAGTAAATCATATTTTCTCCTCACATACAAAGATGTTCTGCAAGAGGATTTTGACTCAGGCATCTCCAGTATTGAAATTTCTCACCTGCAAACTACAAATAGAAAACAACAAACAACGAATAAGAATCTAAACATGGCACCAAAACCCACCCGTCAATGGGGAACGACAGAAGGCCAGTTCCAATCACGGTTGCAGAATCCCAAGCATGCAAACTACAACAAGACCAATAGGCAAATAAGAACAACAACAACAGGCAAACTATAAACTAGTGAACAAGCAAGGAGCAAGCATCAACCAGTGAACCAGTAATGCCACTGAAGAACAATATTTTCCATATACACTGCATAGAACATTGCATAAAATAAATCGGAGGAAAATGTATTGTAACAGGCCTATTAAGTAAACATTTAAGGTTGTGAGACATGTTAGGTAAACATTTAAGTCTGTCAGGACCGTTGCGTAGACATTTAAGAAAAAACGCAGTGTGGCATGTCTACTACGTTCGCAAAAACAATTATTATATTATTTTATAATAATATAAAATAATAATAATAATAATAGTTCGAACAATAGAGGTTATGCAAAAAACAAATTAGTCAAAGGACAAACTAATATGAAGTCAACTAATAAAAAATTGACTCTTTATGCTCAAAACTTTGGATATCTAAACATTTCAAAAAAATAGTAAAAATTCAGAAAGACCGTAGATGATCAAAAAATTTGGATATGCTAACATATAAAACATTGGGAATAGTGAAGCTGGCAATAAGACCTCCAATCTGTTATCCAATCAGATCATGACATATATGGTATTTTTAATTATATACAAATCAATGTTTTTAGTTCGCTAGTTCCAACAATAGAGACTATACAAATATTTTTAGTGAAAGGACAAATTAATATGAAGTCAACGAATCATCGATCACTATAGTCCCTCTACACCTTCGACAAGGATTAATAACTTAAGAGCATCAACCAAAATCATTAAAAACATTAATAACAACAAATTGATATTAAACAAGGGAATATGAGGGTGACCTATTGATTACAACCAAGGTAAGGCATTTTACCATGAGCAAACGTAGATTTTCATACAATATCCCGATCATTTACAACTACTCAAGAGGTTCACAATTTTATGATAATTGTGATAAGATTAAGAAAATATACGAGTCATCTAAATGAAATACTAATATCTATGGATTTTAAGAAAG
>JASDQU010714242.1:12951-27092 GCA_032191745.1 Picea mariana
ACATTGAACTGATGCATTACTTTTTGAGATTGGAGGTTTGGTAGGAGCCTGGACACATCTTCCTGGGACAGGGGAAGTATGTATTTGACATTCTGAGCAAATTTTAGATGGGAGATAGTAGGCCCATGACCACTCCCATGATTACCAACTAGAAGAAGCTTCATGATTTTGAGTCACAGTTGGTGGATTCCACTTTGTATCATCATTTGATTGGGTCATTGATGTATTTGGTCAATACCAGGCTAGATATTTGTTTTGATGTCAACACTCTCAGTTAGTTAGTGGTGGAGCCTAGGAGAGTGCACTGGGTGGCAGCAAAACATGTGCTCAAGTATCTTTGTGGTACTGTAGATTATGGTTTGGACTATCAGAGAGGAGATGGAGTTTGGCTGGTTGGTTATACAGACTCAGATTAGGCAGGATGTGTCAGTGACAGGAAAAGCACTTCAGGGTGTTGTTTTGGATTGGGATCAACAATTGTGTCTTGGTTCAGTCGAAAACAAAAGTCAATGGCTTTGAGTTCTGCAGAAGCTAAGTATATGGTGGCCAGTCAGGCCAGTTGTGAGGCCCTTTGGCTTCACAAGATGTTGGTGGGATTGTTCAGTGTACAGTTGAGGCCTACCATGATTTACTATGATAATTAGAGTTTCTTTAAACTCTCGAAGAATCCACTTTTTCATGACGGGTCTAAGCATATTGAGATTCGATATCACTTCATCCATGGTAATGTTCAGAGAGGAGTTGTGGAGCTACAATACATATCTACAGAGGAGCAGGTTTCAAACATACTCACCAAGGAATTGGGCAGAGGCAAGTTTGTATTTTTCAGGGACAAGCTTGGAGTGGTGAGTAACACTTTCCTCGGTATGAGGGAGTGTTTAATTTTTTAATTAAATAAAGTACCAAGGCAAGTGTTTCTCTTCCCTAAGCGCCTAAGGGGAAGAAAGTGCCTAATTTGGGTCCTAGTCATTTAATTTGTGAGATGCAAATTAAAAGGTGACTTTATGACTAAAGTGAGGGTGAGTGAAGAGACATCTAATCTCAGCCACTCATCTAATCTAATCTCAGCCATTGAATTAAGAAACCCCTCACCTTCCCTCATGAGGTCGATTAGGCCAAGAGGGCACACCCATTCTTGGGTTGTTCATGCATTCTTGTTGAGAGAGCAAGAGAGAGCAAGAGAGAGGCCTATCTTGAGAAGAGAGACAACATCTGCAGAAGGAGAGCACGCATCCCAAGGAAAATAATAAGCATGGATTTTGAGGCAGCAGACAGAAAGAAAGAACAGGTCATACGGTAAATGTGCACAGAAATCAAGGTGGAAAGTAGATACATTTTTTGAGAGTATTGGCATGCATTTCAAGGCTATTGTACAACATTAATTGGCACAAAAATCAAGGAAGGAGATGGGCACGATTATCTGGGTATAGAAAATCCATATAGTCTGTACAGACATGCACAGAATTCAAGGGGTAATACTATCATAAATTCTGGGCACATTTTTCAAGGTATTGGCATGCTTTTCTAGACATTTATACTGCTGGGTTTTTCATACAGTCTTGGAAAAATTTTGGGCACAAATTTCGAGTCAGTCCGTACAACATTTATTGCTGGGACAGCCATACAGTGTACAGATTTCTGATTTAGAAATTGAGGAGCAAGCTACAGGAATGTCCACATAAGTTTATGTAAATTTCTGAAGATGAATATGATGTAAAAGAATTTCTCAGAAGCCCATAAATAATAAAAATCCCTCTCTCACTGGTTTTCCCCTTATGTGTTTTTCCAGGGTCGATGTTAGACCAAAAATTCCTGTCTATAATTTTCTGAGTTTTGCATACTGCTGATATTTTATTTCTGCACTTAAAATGATGTTCAGAATCCTCATGTTTCAGTTATGAAGTTTATTTTCTACTAAGTTTTTATATGCTGATATAAAACTGGGTTTGGGCATTTAACATTGGCTAAAAAATCAACGAGACTGAAACTAGGTTGGGGTCTAAAAAATTAACAGACCTAAGTGTTGATCACTCCAAATTGTACAAGCTTATCTTCCTCTCGAATCAAAGAAGCACAAAAGGACTCAAGAGTGGGTTTTTCACAAGCTTCTTCCCCTAGATCCTCTCTTATGGCATAAAAGGTAGATACAAACACATAATATGCACTACCTAGATTAGAAAGAATAAGATAGATGAAACACTCTTCCTCCATCTTTATCTTACATTCTTCACATAAAATTCTGAGTGTTTTAAACCTAGATAGATAGTCTCCAAGGCAAGAAAAATCATTTGGACTCAAGATCAATATTTGATTTTCTAACTATTGTTCTTGACTAATATTGAGTTTACCAAACACAGATTCAATCGTGTCCCAAGCTTCTTTGGGGTCATCGATATCTTGAAGGTGGTACCTTAAATAAGGAGAGATGGAAATTCTAATTAGTCCACCTGCTTCATCATTCCTATTATCCCACTTGGCTTTCTTATCAGCATCAATGGCTACTTTTTCCTTTCCCAAAGTAATCCAATACAAGCCTTTACTTCTTAATAAATCTTCCATATGAGATTTCCATTGGAAGTAGTTGTTGTTGGTAAGCAAGACAGTACTTGTAGAAGCCATATTAAAGATGCAAATAATTTGGATTTAAAAACTGAAACTGATGATCTGGATGAAAAGAGCTTGAAAAGTTGTGAGGTTTAAAAAAAAACGGCACTGAAAACGAACTTCCGATGTTAGAGTTATGCCCTTTAAAAAAAAGGCACAATCGGTAACAAAATGACCATGTGATTGTGTAAGTTGTTTTATGAAGTGACTCACTTTTATAAAGAGAAGTGGGGATCACTTTTACAATGAAGTTACTTTATAACAGAAAAGTTGCATGCAAAATAAATAACTCTAAAATAAAATATTAAAGCTACTTATAGTGATTCACTTTTATACTTGAAGTGAAATACACTTTACAATTTAAGCATGAACTTTTTCCAAAAAGGTAACAAAAGAGAGACTTGAACTCAAGACCTCTTACTAAATAAGGCAACTTTTAAACAAATGATCTAGCAAAACATATTGTAATGTTCAGAAGGAGGATTGTGGGTGTTGTTGTTGTGGAAGACGGCCTTGGAGAGCATGCTAAAAAAAACTCTTTTCACACGAGAAAAAAAGTTCACTTCTCGATGACAACAAGGGTTAGATCTCGGTTAGTTTACCCAGAAGATGCACCTTTTCCTATATGTTTCTGATTTGTCGAGATCACATAGGGCGTGGGGCAAAGAGAATAGGAAGATCTAAAAAAGTAGAAACCTAGAAATAAATAAAACCAAAATACTACTCTGCAAAAATTTTAAAAAATGCGTATACAAGATTTATACCTCCAGATCTGATTGTAATGGCCATATCTTAGGCAAACAAAAACCTTTTCGAGTGAAACGAAAAGTTTTCCTGAATGAAAAAAGTGCTCCGGATGCAATGGAATATTCCTTTCAGCCCAAAATTGTATGAAAATGATAGAATTTTAATATGAGGCAACTCGACTTCATGATCTCGATCTACAATAGGAGCAGGTCTTCAAACAGGCTCTAATACCATGTTCGAAAACAAAGGTATTCCAACAGAGGATGAACATCTTAATTAACCACTCACATAACCAAATCAAATATCAACACACCGATGTTTTCACATGTTGAAACCCCTACGGGGAAACATCCACGACCACAGCCAACGCGACCACTTGGAGCAGTTTATTAATGCAAAGAAAAATATTACAGAAAGATTTTACAAGAGAGTTTCTCAAAATCGATCATCGGAAAATGACCCTCCATGCTCTTTAAATAGAGATAATGGACCAATTGGGTGTTAAACCATGGATCAATGGCCGTTAAGATCGAGGAGAGTATGAACCATCGAATCACTCTATGTCGGGAACATATCGTGACCGTCGGATTTCCTAACTAAAAATGCATACTAATGCATACTAACGAAACACACTTTTACCTAACAACATATTAGACCAAGTAGATCTTAACTAACTCCTAAGTGTCTAAATATCCTAACAATTTTTTCATTTATTGTCTATATATTTGTTGTGCTTGTTCTACTACTTTTCACCTTTTTTTTTTTGTTCTTTTCTTCCTTCAAATATAATTTTTTGGGTTTACATGTATGTATATACTACGTATATTTCTGTGTATTCTCATGTGAATCGTATTTTGTTTTTTGCTACATTGGAATAAATAGAATTGTTTCTCTTTCTTTTACATGTCTGTCTTCATACTAACTTGCCTTCATGTCCATTGTATATTCGGCGTTGCTACCTTGGAAGAAATAGGTTAGTTGGAGAGGAAGATGAATTTTTCTATGCAACAACAGAGGGCTATGTGGTAAAATTTTCGAAAAGGTATACCAATTGTGCTGGTAAATTAAATATACAACCTAGGTTGGGGCATATAATAGCAAACTAGAAAACGATGACTTGGCAGCAATAGGCCTTTCTGCCCTCCCCATTTATACTTTTTCCATTTTCTATTACCCCTTTTGTTTTCAAATTTCTCTTCTTAGTGGTCTTTCCAAAAATTCCTTGGTGCATCAGTTGGCGGACTAACGGTTTCACATTTATGGTCACGCTTCTACCTTATTCCATACTTACCCACTTTGTCGATTGCAGGTGTCAGGCTAGCGGGTTCAAGATTGCTCCTTTGGCTTCCAGGGGTCCGCGATATACAAATTGGTCGTGGTTCCATACCCTCACACCTTGTTTACTGTTACACATTTTTCCAATTAAAAAATCAGAGGCATACAATTTGACGCTCGGGTCCTCATGTTTCCTGAGTATATTCCTTGACACTCTATTTCGTATTCCACCTCCTTCCATCCTGCATGTGACATTAAGAACTATTATGGACAATATATAATGCATATGCTTGTTTTTTCCTTTTGATGTTCATCTAAACATGCTTGCATCAGAAATAGTTGGACTAGTTACATGGCCATGAGAAATCAGTCATCCCAAACATCAACAGACCGACAAGGCCAAAGGTAAAGATGCATACAATCTGCTCCTAGTATTTTTACCAAACAAATATCCTCGGCTATTTATTCATCTATGGCATGGTGAATATGCTAATGTCATCTGCAATACATGGTTTTCAGTTCACAAGAAGTATCAACAGGTACAAGCAAGACGTCGAACATAGCGCGGGTTCTGCAGACTAAGAGGTGTGGTTGCAAAAATTTGGCTACATAGTTCATCAAAGATATGCATTTACTTGTAGATTTATGCCAGTGAAAGAAGAATACAAAAAAAAAATTGCACACTACCATTCACTTTAGTTTTCCTGTTCAAAAATTGTCACCAAGTCTAGATTTGTAACACCCAAAGTACTATTAATAGAGGTCTTGAACAGCTACCAAACTTGGACGTAATGGTCGTCTATAGCACCTACTTGGACAAGGAAAACAAAACTATATCCATTATGTGTGCTAACATGAAAGACAAGGAGACCATGATGACAGTCACACTGAATATTCCTACACAACTTGTCCAGAAACATGCAGAAAAGATATTGTCGGGTAATGGGATATCCATTACAAAGTTTAATATATTTCCCAAAACAGTATATGACCATGGTGATTGTGATCAGATTATTTCACTCAATGAAACAAGTATTGTGGAAAAAATTCTCGTTGTTTGTACAAAATATCGTTTTGGCCCGGACGTGACTATCATCCAGCTTGCACAGAGTAGTGATATTTACCCAATCAGAACCATTGGCACAGCTGTCACACTGGCGAGAAAACTTGGCTCACAACACATTCTCCATATAAAGGATGGAGAGTTGGACATCGACAAGGCAATGGTACCGCTTTCCATATCCATCTTTTTCCTTTACTTTCGCATGTGCATTTATCCCGGGTAAGTTACATAAATATTGTACTGTTCCATGTTGCAGCTGAAATTGTTTGATACCTATTCAAATTTTTTTTCGTCAATGGAACAACAATTGCATAAAGGGAAGTTTCCACTTATGCTCTTCAAAAATATAACAAAGAAAAGGGATGTTAGAGAAATGATCTTTCTCACAACCCAAGCAACGTTTGTAACAGAGTTGCGAGAAGACATAGTACAGGATCCGAAGAAAGTAACTAGCTCTACAACTGTTGTGCATATATATCCACATAATCATCCTCACTTTGCTTATACAAATAGCCTTCACCAAATTTTTGCGGCTTGTTTTATTTTTATTTTATTTTTTTTAAGGGGGGGAGGGGGTGCAGTTGTGTATTATATTGTTCAATGTATTAATTCATATGCTCATGTTTCCAGGTTGAAGGTGTTTTGGTTGTAGCGAATGCATACTCGACCCCCTTTGAGCCTATATGTGCGAAATGCAACTCTCCTTCTTCTTCTTCTACTTTGATAAGTGATGATACGATTGATTTTCTACAATGTGGTGAAAAATGTCCATATACATATGGACATTGCCTCAATACCGCCATCCGAACCGTGGGAAACAAAACTGTGCATTGTACAATTAGGCAGCCTCTATTACAAGATGTACTTCCTAGGTTGGTAGAATTGTTGTATGAAGCATACCTACAAAAAAAGGAAAGCAATGTCTACATGTTGTGCAAATTTCGGATACAAAACAAATTTACTTTAAATGAGGACAATGCAATATTGCATATTAGATGAAGAAGGGAAAAGCAAAACATATCAAGCTTTGGTGGGAAACGAAAATATCTCATGTGTCTCTGTAATATTTCTTCAACATGCAGATGAATGTTCGTCGAACTTGAGTACTTGAAATTGCATGCACCTAAGATTGTTCGGTCCAAAAATGGGAAGCATGGAAGCAAACCCCATTTATCCCATGTCCCCAATTATTTTCTCGTGGGAACATATACCAAATGTAAGAGAAAACCAATGCCGCGACGTCTTTTCTTTGTATATCAAATTGTTTGATGCAAAGGTCGATGTGTGTTTCTCTATGGAACCTTGTGGGAACTTTCTTGCAACCTGTTTGGAGTTTAGTTGGTTCCTGGTTGTATGCTTCATATGTCAATTTGTATATTGCGAAAATCCAAGTGTTGTTTGGAGGACACAGAACAATAGAATTGCAATTTTTAATCCAGCTAGCCCGCAAATCTGCCTGTCAATTTGTATGGCATTGTGACCCAAATGTAGTATGTGGCTTGTTTTAGCACTTTTCCTTCATCGATAAACTTGGTAAAACTAATCTCGTGGAATAATTTGAAATAAACGAATATATATTGTGCGAAGTCCAATTGTGCTATCATATCAACAATATTCCCTTAAAATTCAAATTGGTCGTTGTTATGTGATAGAATTTAAAAAAACTTTGTTTTGTTTCCTTCATTTTTTTTAAAATAAGTGATTTAACATCCTTTGATAATTTTATGTAATTAAATTGTACAATATCAACATTTAATATTAATAATTTAGTATTTGAAAATAATGTTTTTAGATAATGTTAGATAGTTGATAGGGATGACCATCTGTAAAAAATCACAATCTTGAGCCCGCCAGTCTGGGAGTCCATCTGTCAATTTGTATATCGCGGAACTCCGAGTGTTGTTTGGAGGACACAGGACAATAGAAGTGCAATGTTGAGCCAGACAGCCTGCAAGTCTGCCTATCAATTTGTATATCGCAGAACTCTGGGTGTTATTTGTAGGGAACAAAACAATAGAGGCCCAACTTTGAGCCCGCCAGCTCAAGAACTCGTGATCCAAAAAGTGGCTAAGTATGGAATGAGGGATCCATACATGCTCTATAAAATCTCATGTCCATACTTTATAAAGTACATATTTAGTATGTATTACTCGTTTCTCAGAACATTTCTAGGTACAGAAGTTGGCGAATACATGTGTTCATATTTCCACTTACTTTTATATCATCAGCCTGACCGACCGCTTTCTCGTTTCATACTGTACAAACGTTTTGGATCGCGAGTTTCTGAATATGCGGGTTTTTCTTTTAAATAATATATTTAACATTCTTTAATAATTTTATGTAATTAAATTGTATAGTATCAATATTTAATATTAATATTAGTATTGAAAATAATGTTTTTAGATAATGTTAGATAGTTGATAGGGATCACCATCTGTAAACAATCGTAATCTGGAGCCCACCAACCCTGGAGTCTGTCTGTCAATTTGTATATCGCGGAACTCTGAGTGTTGTTTGGAGGACATGGAACAATAGAAGTGAAATGTTGAGCCAACCATCCCGCAAGTTCGTCTGTCAATTTGTATATTGCGGAACTCTGGGTGTTATTTGTAGGATACAGAGCAATAGAGGCCCAATTTTGAGCCCGCCAGTCCGAGAACTAGTGATCCAAAAAGTGGCTAAGTATGGAATGCGGGATTCGTACATGCTCTATAAAATATCATGTCCATACTTTATAAGACTACATATTTAGTATGTATTACTCGTTTTTCAAAAAAATTCTAGGTGCGGAAGTTGGCAGATTCACGTCTTTAGATTTCACTTACTTTTATATCACCAGCCTGACCAACCACTTCCCCATTTCATATTGTAATAAACAAATATAAACTGTGTGAAGTCCAATTGTGCTATCATATCAACACGAGGCGCTTAAAATTCAAATTGGTCATTGTTATGCTTGTGGTGATAGAATTAATATCATTTTTTAAAATAAGAGATTTAACATCTTTTAATAATATTATGTAATTAAATTGTACAATATCAATATTTAATATTAATAATTTAGTATTTGAAAATAATGTTTTTAGATAATGTTGGATATTTGATAGGGATGACCATCCGTAAACAATCACAATATTGATCCTGCCAGTCCTGGAGTCCATCTGTCAATTTGTATATTGCGGAACTCTGACTGCTGTTTGGAGGACATGGAACAATAGAAGTGCAATGTTGAGCCAACCAACCCGCAAGTCTGCTTATCAATTTGTATATCGTGGACATATGGGTTTTATTTGTAGGGCACAAAACAACAGAGGCCTAATTTTGAGCCCGCCATCCCGAGAACCCACGATCCAAAAAGTGGCTAAGTATGGAATGCGGGATCCGTACATGCTCTATAAAATCTCATGTCCATACTCTATAAAAGTACATATTTAGTATGTATTACTTGTTTCTCAGAAAATTTATAGGTGTCGAAGTTGGCAGATACATGTGTTCATATTTCCACTTACTTTTATATCACCAGCCTGACCGACCGCTTCCCCGTTTCATATTGTACAATGTTTTTGGAACGTGAGTTTCCGAATATGCCGGTTTTTCTTTTAAATAAGATATTTAACATCCTTTAATAATTTTATGTAATTAAATTGTACAGTATCAATATTTAATATTAATACTTTAGTATTGAAAATAATGTTTTTAGATAATGTTAGATAGTTGATAGGGATCACCATCGTAAACAGTCGCAATCTTGATCCCACCAACCCTGGAGTCCGTCTGTCAATTTGTATATCGTAGAACTCTGAGTTTTGTTTGGAGGACACAGAACATTAGAAGTGCAATGTTGAGCCAACCATCGCCCAAGTCCGCCTGTCAATTTGTATATCGTGGAATTCTAGGTGCTATTTGTAGGGCATCGAACAATAGAGGCCCAATTTTGAACCCGCCAGCCCGAGAACCCGCAATAAAAAAAGTGGCTATGTATGGAATGTGGGATCTATGCATGCTCTATAAAATCTCATGTCCATAATTTCTAGAAGTACATATTGTACAACCGATCGACCGCTTCCCCATTTCATATTGTACAAAATTTTTGGAACGCGAGTTTTTGATAGGGATCACCATTGTAAACAATCGCATTCTTGAGCCCACCAGCCCGAGAACCCGCGATCCAAAAAGTGGCTAAGTGTGGAATGCGTGATCCGTACATGCTCTATAAAATCTCATGTCCATACTTTATAAAAGTACATATTTAGTATGTATTACTCATTTTCCAGAAAATTTCTTGGTGTGGAAGTTGGTGGATTCACGTCTTCAGATTTCAGTTACTTTTATATCACCAGCCTGACCAACCGCTTCTCTGTTTCATATTGTACAAACGTTTTTGTCTAATCAAATTGTACAATATCAATATTTAATATTAATAATTTAGTATTGAAAATAATGTTTTTAGATAATGTTAAATAGTAGATAGGGATCACCATCCGTAAACAATCACAATCTTGATCCCGCCATCCCTGGAGTTCTTCTGCCAATTTGTAGATCGCAAAACTCGAGTGATGTTTGGAGGACACAAAACAATAGAAGTGCAATGTTGAGCCAGCTGGCTCGCAAGTTCGCTTGTCAATTTGTATATCATGGAATTCTGGGTGCTATTTGTAGGGCACATAACAATATAGGCCCAATTTTGAGCCCGAAAACCCGCGATTCAAAAAGTGGCTAAGTATGGAATGCGGGATCCGTACATGCTCTATAAAATATCATGTCCATACTTTATAGAATTACATATTTATTACATATTACTCGTTTTTCGAAAAATTTCTAGGTGTGGAAGTTGGTGGATTCACGTCTTCAGATTTCACTTACTTTTATATCACCAGCCTGACCGACCGCTTCCCCGTTTTCCAAATAGGCAAGTTACCGGATAGGTGGGTTCAATATTGTGTTTCCATTGTTCTGCCGCCTACAAGCAACACCCTGACTTCTGCAATCTACAAATTAGCAAACAAATCGAAATAAAAGAATATATACTATGTAAGTCTAATGGAACAATCATATGAACGAGAGGACATTAAAATTCAAATTGGTCGTTGTTATACTTGCAATGAAACTAATAGTACAAAAAATATTTTCTTGTAACTTTTCGACGCTTCTCTTATACAAACAAAACCTGGAAACCATTATAAACATCGCTTGCTATATCTATTCCTTGATTGAAGAACCTGTTAACATGTTTAGTGCACTCCATAGTTACTGTTAAGACCATCAATGGTGCTTTCTTACAACAATTCCCGCTTCTGAAAATTGCCATCCGCTTCCTCTTTTGCCCTCTGCTTTTGGTTTCTTTACTTACTCATTTTTTGAAAAATGTCTAGGTGCGGGATTTGGCGGATTCACCTCTTCATATTTCCATTGTTACTTTTATATCACCATCCCAACCGACCACTTCCCCATTTCATATTGAACAAACTTTTTGAATCGTGGGTTTCCACATAGGCGGGTTCAACATTGCATTTCCATTGTTCTGTCGCCTGCAAATAACAGCCGAACTTCCGTGATTTGAAAATTAGCAAACAAATTACCCTTCGTCTTGTATGCTTTTTCTTTTTGTTTAATTGTTCCTTTTTCCGAATGTCTCATTCTTTTATATACAGCACCCGAAGCTCAACAATATACAAATTGCCCTCTCGACATTGTGCTTCCATGGTTCCCCTACGCACAAACAACACCTGAAAATCGACGATATACAAATTGATGGCCGATATCTGTCACTGAGATGCAATATGACCATCAGCCCCTCACATCTCCTGGGTATATCTTCTGACCCTTTTTTTTGTAACCCGCCCGACTACTTTCCATACTTGGGCATTTCTTGGAATCTGTTTCGCAGGTTAGCGGGTGGACGAAATGTACAATGCTTGGTCATTCTTCGCCATCACCGCTACCTTCATACTTATTTCCAGATATGCAATTATTAATCTTTAATGCTAGTAGTTCATCCTGCAGGAACCGTTAAGATTGTCATTAATGTCCGAAAGGTGGAGAAGATTTGTCATTACTACGAATTAAACCAAGATTTGCAGAGAACAGTGTTATCCATTCCAAGTATTCATTTCAAACATGATGTAATCTGTTTCATGTGTCATCCAGTTGACACCTTTAATAAATCTCTAATTCTTAATCTCTCTTCGTCGTCACCGCCACCTTTGCACTTTTTTCTAAATATACAATTAGTGAGCTTTAATGGTAACAACTCATTACGAACGAACCCTGGAGATTGTCATTGATCAACGAAATTCTCAAGGATATCTTCCATTGATACACATTAAACCATGATTTTCTAAGGGTTATATTATCCCTCCCCAATTTTCATTTCAAACATCGTCTGGAGAAAACATAAATTCTCATTAACTTATGGCAGCAGTTCTATCCAAATACAGTAAACACATTCAGGCATGATGGCCAAAGGTTCCAGTATTCCAGGGCATATTCTTACTAGTCATCTCCCTCCACCCAGGAGGAAAAAAGGAGATGCTCCCTTCATACACAGAGAGATATATTTCAAGCCAAAGAATTCCAAGGAAACCCTATCTGCTCAGAGAACCTACCCAGTTGCATTGATGCCTAATTCATAGGTTGATATCATGGATTCCGAGCCAGAAGAAGATGATCTAATGGGTGATGATACGACAATGGATGATGGAAATGCAAAGATTGTTCCCACTCCTGGGCCCAAATTGAAATCAACCATAACGGATGGAACTTCCTGACTTAGTGATGGCAGTCCTGACAACACCAAAACAATGAGTTTAAGAAAAGAAACCGATGTTGAACGCAATAGCCGCTTTTCATCTTGAAAGTAGGAATTCTAGAGGTCCAAATTAGTTTGTTCTAGGAAGAAGACTTTCATTGTAAGGAAATGATATATTGATGCTCCCAGAGATATATTTCAAGCCAAAAAAATATTCAATTGCGGGACTACTATCCTATTCTCTGGATATACAATTAACATCTTCGGGAATGAGGACCAAAACTCCCACTGGTGCAAGGCATATTTCTACTAGTCATCTCCTTCCACCCAGAATGGACTGATTTGGGCCTCTGAAATTGCACGTGCAAACTGTGTCCCTGAAGTTTTTTTTACTATGGAGAGGCAGTTTCTTGGTGTGTCCTAAATTTCAGTTAAGGGCTATTCCATTATCCCTGCAATTTTTTTCGTCTTCTTCCTCATGGGAAGCTTCTGAGAACTATCAATTTTACCACAGGATGATCCATCGAGGAGAAAACTGCAAGGATTTTCTAAAAAAAGGCATGGTAATTAGTTTTGTATGCATGTTGAAGAGCATCTTGATAGCTCTTGCATACTGCGGATCGCATGCCTATGTTTGTGGCAGATACGTTCAATGTTTTGGCCCAAAGAACTAGTTCCAATTTCTAAGGATAGATGTATAGTACTTGTTGTTTTCTTTTTTTAAATGGATTTGCTATTAAAAAAAATTGCATTGGAGTCTTCATTGCCGCTTCTTTTCTGGATTTAACACCTCTTCTCATTGGCATGGTTCGATGGTCTCGTAGTTCTTTTCTATTGTATTTACTTAGGTAATTTGTTCTAAGATGGAACATCTAACAATTATATGACAATGTACTGTGTCGATCCACCAGGATTTTATGCAAACAAAAAATGGATTACACATAGCTTCAAACCAAGGTTCAATTCTATTCGCAATGCAGATAGAACATAGCAATACCAAATTACAATGTTGCAGTAAAATCATCATTCTTGTTTCTAGACATGCAATTATTAAGCTTTAATGCTAACAACCCATAATGCAAGAAGTTTAATACTTAAGTTAATATGTTACAATCATGGAATAATGTATCAAGAACACACTTACACCCACATATTGCAATAAAATCTAATCTTCAACAAAGCATTTGCTGACAATTAGTAGAAAATGATGGTTTTGCAAAAATGGGCATTGGGGCTTGTTTGAAACCAATTTGTGCTTACGAAAACTTCCCTCTACCTTTCTATTTCCCACTCTTTTATCCCCTGTAGTTTCTCTTCCTGGTTATTTAATCATTTTTTTTTCTTCTGAAAATGCCTTGTTGCACGGGTTGGCGGATTCATGTTCTTCGACCGAGCGCTTCCCCTTTGTCTAAATTGGGCCTCTATTATTCTGTGTCCTACAGGTAGCACCCAAATTTCCACGATATACAAATTGACAGGCGGACTTCTGTGCTGGCTGGCTCAACAGTGCTCTTTTATTTTTCTCTGACCTCCAAACAACATTCGGAGTTCCGCGTGTCGAGCGAATTATATGATAGTAATTGCAAAATAAATTATCAATCCTGAGTCGTAATCTTATTGTTGGTTGTGGAGCCTGATTATCTTCCCGATGCAGAGGTCCTTTGCTTTCAGCTGTGTCTATACCCCATGAAGTATTTACACCCC
>JASDQU010714243.1:0-17337 GCA_032191745.1 Picea mariana
TTTATTATTAATTATGATAAAAACATTACATTTCTTAGGCACACTAGCCTTTTAATAATTGTTTGGGAAATCTAGCCTCTCAACATTGTAACAATACATTATTTAAAATGGGTGTTCAAAACCCAGGGTGTTACACTCCTTGTAGTGAATTTTCTAATGTCGGTCTGACCCCTCATGGTCTACAAAACATGGGTGAACAGACTCCAGTAGCTCCCTGCCGAAGAGATCCTTGAAGGGGGCTTCCTACTTGGAGCTTCAACAAATATTTGCGGCCTAAGGCATGCAGGCCAGATAGCTAAAATGGATACATTGTCCATACATCCACTGAATCCCCCCACGTAGTTGAGTGAAAGGACAAGCAGATGTGGGGAAGAAACTGGTTATGAAATGCAAGTGGCATGGATTGTATAAATTATTATTTACTGACATTACAAACATACACGGATGATAATTGCTTGTTTATAATTCCACGCGTAGGTTATAGTATTTTAATTTCATTTCATCTTATTTTATTTAAATTTAGTTATATTTAGTTTAATTTAATTAAATTTACTAGTGTGATAATAATATGCAGGCTGGGGTTGTCACAATGACCATGCTATACTTTGTGTTTATACATCAATGGGATATTTTTATTGCTTTCATGAGTCTCTACTTCAATATCGGAAGGGCATATTTTATGTGAGCATGGTGGAAGGTCAACCCATCTGGGCCGTCCCAGAACCCACTGTTCATAATATAGCAAGTAGATTTTCTTTTAATTTTCATGTATCCCATGTTGACCAAGGTTATTGCATTGGTTTCTTGTGCAATTAACACCATATTCCCTTGTTCTTTGTTTGTTTTGTGTGTTTTTTGTGTGCGTTGTGTTGGGTTTTGTTTTTGTATGGTATCTGTGTGTATATGATCTTTCCAAAATAGTTGTTGTAAGAAGGCTCAACCAAGGTTCAAGTGTTGTTAGCATGGATTCTCATCCTCGACAACATGCAATTATATTAGGTAATGTGCAATTTCATTTGCTAGAATGATGTATTTTAGACTTCTAAAGTCTATTTTATCATCTATAGTTTTGTTTTAAATGCAATTTAACCATGAAATTACCTTTAAATGTAGTGAATTGGATGAATATTTCTCACTTCCAACTGATGTTGGTGATATTTCAAGTTGGGAAGTCAGATCAAGTGAAAAGTTAAGTCACAGGTCATTCAAATATTATGATGCCTCGAATCACACAATCATTGTGTAGGTGTAAATATCACATTTTGTTTTAGTTTTAATTGATTTGGGTGAAGAAACATCTTTTATATTTTATTTTTAATTATGCAAGTGCTTTCCTAGAAGGTGATTCTTATACTTTTGGATGACTCAAAAACATTTCCTGTTATATGTATTTAGGTAACTCCTTCAAAAGAATCAGTTGTGTCAGTGAACCAGTGTATGTGGAGACCAAATGGAGCATTTGTTGGTATGTAAGTTTCCTTCTTGGTGTCCAATTTAGGTGTTCATATGTATTTCATGACACTTTCTTCATATGGTAAATTGATAAAGGTATGTTTTCCATACCAATACCTATATGGGAGGCATTGTTCATTTGATATAACCTGGTATGCAGGAGTGGCTTTTTCTCAGCATATGGTTCACATATATTCTTATAATGTGAATGAAGAGTTGGGGAAACACCTTCGATTTCATATTCAAGCTAAAAACGAGGTTACATTTTGTTACAGTTTTTTTTTTGACACATGGCTATACATGACAATAGTATTATAACATTGCAGATTGATGCACATATCAGTGGCATGAACAAAATTATTTTTGTAAACTTTGGTTGTACTTTGTCGTTGCTTGGTGGACAATAATTAGAGTTGTTGGAGTGTTTTTATTTCGATTTTCAATTCCACAGAGTATTACATATCAATACATTCTGAGGCTCCTGAATCAAAGTATTTATTTCTGCACACAACAACCCCTTTTCTTTCTTCATGCCAAGATTGGAATATCTAATATTTGGATCAATCCCTGCACAATTTGCATGTAAGTTCATATCTCATCCAGCATAGAATGAGGACCAGAATCTGTTACTACTTTTTTGTCTTTGACCTTCTCAGGAGAGCTTCAATAGATTGTACCCAGGTACTACCCAAGTCTTCCCAACCCTGGTCATGCCCACATCATGATATTTTTTGTCCATAATTTTACAGTTATGGATGCAAACTCTTGTCCATATCTACACCTACACCTACACCTATGTCTTTAGAGACCCTTGTCTTTTTTTATTGCAATACTTATGTGGATCATGATCTATAGGAAACCATTCTATTAGTGTCTCCTTATTCTATTATCTTGATATGGGGATTTCCAATGAAGCTAATCAAAAGAAGAACACTCATTCCATCAAGGATGCTGATCAAGATCTACATGTTACCAATTCAAAAAATAATAGCAAGAGAAAGAAAAATAATTCAAGGTTTAGTTGTATGAACGAAACTCTTACAATTGGAATGCTTTCCAGCTGAGAGATCCCCTAAGGAACTACGAACTTGTTGGAGTACCAATGATATAAATTATTCATTGTTGAATGGCATTGTATGATTGAGTAATTGTGTTGCTAGAATCACTCTAAAACATTGAAATTTTCCAAATAGTAAGTTTTGTGACAAAGTGTTTAAATATGATCCATGGGATAAAGAAAATCCTTCCGAACATACTCTTAGCAATGCTCGCACAAGATTTGGGAAATAGGGGTTTTAAAAGGTCTGAAATCCTAAGCGCTTTGATTTCTGGGATCCCTATAAACTTGCACATATATAATTGGTAATTGGAGTTACAAATCAAATGAGATAATTAGAATGAATTATTTTTTTGTGTGTGTTTTAATATCATGTTTATCCTTAGTAATGTATGTTGTTGCCCCTTCACCAAGTTTTGAGGATCCTTTCTCATGTTTGATCTACTTTTGGGACTTCGACAGGCTGTCGAAGATGGAGCGCAAGTCGAAGCAGAGATCACGGGATCTCGACCCACTTTTAGGGATTTTTGGGTTTTGGGATTATGTAACAGGAATGGGAATGTCGTCTCATGGGTTCACCAATGTTTAGGCCCATTTTGTAATGTATAAATAGAAAGCTAGGCGATCTAGGAAGTAGTTCGATCTATGTGATCAAAGGAGGGACAAGTATGTGATGCTAAGTGCTAAGTGTTAATTGTTAAGTGCAAGTGTTAATTGTAATTGCTTTATGCATACTGTGTGAGACTTGCAGAGCTAAGTGCAAGTGATTGTAAGAGACTGTGGAAGGCTTTGTGTTGTAATTCAGAGAAGGAGGATCTAGCGAGGTGCACAGATCTCCTTTCCTCCGCAGAGTAATATATCATGGCTCTGTGTATGCAGAATATTGATAGAAAGAAATAAAGAACAAGAGTTGGTGGACGTAGCCCCAGGGTGGGGGTGAACCACGTATATCCTGCATTGTGGTTTCTATGTGCTTTATGGTTGTTCTCTTGTCTATGTGATTGAATGCTTAGTGCACTGATGTATGCTTAGAAGGATCTAATATGGTATCTTAGTGTTGTATAATGTGAATAAATGCTAGATATTATCTATGTTGGTATGCTTAGTACTTGAATCTATTGGATCTGTATAAATACTATGTTGATCTGTTGTTAGAGTTTAGTTGTGTTGTAAAATAAGGATGAATATTCACGATCTGTAACTCCTAAGTGCTATGTTAAAGTGTTATAATCATAGATATGTGTCCCAGCTAAAGTTGCAGACACTGGAGTCCTACAACCACCCCTACCTCTACCTTGGGTGAGACTTCATCTGCTTCGTAGGTGTTGCCGAAAGGGCCGGTAGTTAGGGTTTTTTTGGTGCATTGTTGTAGTGTTGAACCCTGGGTCTGCCCCTGTGCCAACAAATGGTTCCGTTGTTGGGACCTGAAACTGTGAATGCTAGGAATTGAGGTAAAGCAAAAGAGGGAGGCCCTGTGCGTAGATCTTCTCCTGAAGTACGCAATATCTGACCTAAAATTGTGATTGTTGGGAACTGAAGGAAAGAAAGAAATCTCTGTGCATAGATTTGTTGCCTTAGTGCACAGTATTCTATTTTACCTGTAAATATATTTGATAAGAAGAGAAGTCAGATCCAAAGAAAAGAGGTAAGATCTCGAAGCTTTGTGCTCTGATAAAGGTAAGAATAGTGAAAAGTTTTAGATCTGGAAGCTTTAAAGGTAGAATAGTGAAAAGTTTTAGATCTAGAAGATTTGTGCTCTCTTGAAAGTAAGATTAGTGGAAATTTTTGTTTCAAGAGTATGGATCTAGGTATGTTTGATAAATGTTATCCTAGTCTAAAAACTAGGGCACAACTAGAAGAGAGAAGGTTTGATATGAGTAGATCTGATAGAAATAATGAAAGATATGTTATTCCTATGCATAGAAAGAGTGTTTGGACTAACAAATGGAAGCAGGATCCTAGAAAGATTTTTTTGCAAGTTAGTGCGTAGTACAGGAAAGGCTGGGGATCATTTAAGAAAAAAAAAGGATTAACCATTTGTTACAGTTGCAGAAGAGCAGGACATCTTGCTAAGGAATGCCCTGGAAGAAGACGTAGTTGTCTTTGTTGTAAATCTATGTACCATGAAGTTTTAGATTTCCCTAGAATGATTGCTAAGATTGACAGAATGAATATGAGACAAGAAAACCTTGAGGAAGGTCACAAAACTAAGACCATGGTAGAACCCCAGACAAAATCAGAGACTGTACTACTACAAATGAAAGAAACCCTAAATGATCACAGAGATATCGACTTGTCAGAGATCTTCAAAGAAAAAGAATGCATAGAAGTAAGAATAGGAGACTTCGACATAGAATGTGTTCTGGATGAGGAAACATAGGTAAATATCATGACAGAAAGAACTTGGGAAGCTTTAGGAAAGCCTGATATGATTCCTTCATTGGGAGGAATAAGACTATTCAGGGGAAAGTTCATAACCCTATGTGGAAGTCTCACCCAGGTATCTATGAGTGTTCATGGAGCTTCGACGGAGGAAGATTTTGAGATTGTTATATTCATTGAGAAAAATGCTCCATTTACTATGTTATTAGGAAAAACCTGGATCGAGAAAGATCAAACTAGAAGAAAAGAAGAGGAGGCACTAGAACATCAAAAGAAGGAATTAAAATATTTCATGACTAGGAGGATAGCACACTTGATTGTAGAACAGGAGAACATATCGAAGCTACAAAGAACCAGAAACTTGGATCACAAATTTGAAAGAACACAAGAAGATTCATAGATGAGTAGAGCACCTACCCCAGATAAAGAAACAATATTACTCTCTAATCCTATGAAATAATCCCAACAACGTGAAGCTTCTATGCCAAAATAAGACAAGAATCATAATGGAAAGAGGAATACCGAGACGAAGATCACCGGGAATAAGGATAGGAAACTCAGTAAGAAGAGAGCAAAGATCGAAAAGTTACAGAAGGGCCTAGAGGGAACTTCGTAGAGGGAAGGTTTACAAAACTGGAACTTCGTCGGGATATCAGAACAATGCCCCATGGCACTTCGCCATGGCGAAGCAATATGACTTTTGGAAGAATTCTAATCATTGGACTGATGCTCCAGAATGATTAGAACAACAATTATGACCAGAAATCTCACCATCGGACCGTTGGGACCACGTCGCAATGGAAATAACTGCATCGATGGAAAAATTATTATTCGTTGGAGAGATTCATTACATCATGTCTACTTAGTCCATCGACTGTTGCACCAAGAACACTTTTGCGAATTGTATCAGATATAACAAGAGAAACCATTGCTACCGCGTTGTTCTTAGTAAGATAGACACCGATTCTATTGCTTGAGCACTCATCAATCCACCCGAGTTTTTCGATCGAGAGCGTGCATGTCAGACAAGATCAGCGTTGTGGAGAATTCATTCAAGGAAGTTTTAATTGATTTGATGGCCGAGAGAGTGATGTCCACAGGAGTTCAAGATTCATCGACACGAGGAGTGCAAGCCTCTTCGTCGAATTCTCGCGGATCCAGACCATCCCGACCGACAATAGAGAAGAGAACCAAGCACAAAGATGATCTAGCAAACACAAAGTTAATCCTGACCATCTTACCTGACTACATCCTGCCTTTGGCTAGTGCAATGAGTTGTGACAGTGTCCTGAGGGACTTTGATTACACCATGGTTACTACGTACCTCACGAAGGGGATACGTGCAGTTAGAACACAGCAAGATAATATCGTGATGTTGAAGTTTAGCGACTTCAACCTAGGTGATCACAAGAATTATAACATGCTTGCTCCTTACAAGTATATGACCAGGATGAAGGGGAATAACTCGAAAATAATCCCCCAACCATGGAATATGAACCTTGGGCAGTCCACCCTCTTGAATGTGATGAAGATCCCACACTTTGGAAGGCACCAGGAGGTTAACGCGTGTGTTAAGCTCCTGCTCTCATGTTACCATGACAACTATCTATGGCTAGATAGACGCATCACAATTGATCCGACGTTGATCCATAAGATCACCAGATTGAGCATGCAAGGACCTAACCCGCAAGACTTCTACCTAGGGAAGGCTTCTGACCACGCCTTGACATGGAGAATTAAGTACACTTACGATGATGTAGAAAAGGGAACGCGAGGCTTCAAGGTAGCTTCCATCTAGAATGGCGCAGTGCACCTGGCATGCTAGCTGATCACAGGAAATCTAGTGAGGAAGAATTGACCTACACAAATCACATGATTCGTTGTTGACCTAGCCGAGAAATGTGTAGAAGGACTCTAGATGAACTGGGTGAAGTACTTTGTCAACCAGCTAGAATTAGATTTCCACGAAGATCAGGATCAAGGATATGAGTTCCACTTTAGCTGGCTCCTGATCCTCATTGCATTTACCTTTTGGGAAATGCTGGAAGGTGCGACCTTCCTGGACATTGAGTTGTTCGAGCCGCTTGCTGTGAAGTTCACCACGCTTTGGTACTCGAGCGATATGGGAAAACAGTGGAAGTCGAACATGGTCTTTCATACCTATTATCTTCAACTGAAGAGGGTTATTTAAGCTATCCCTCGCATGAAGCCAAACACCCTGCATCGGTTTCGACCCCTTATGAAGTTCCATGTAGATCATCACTTCATTCATATCACTGCATGCACAGATGAGCACAAAGAAGAGCTTCAATTATACTACAAACTCACAGAGGAGGACCTTGAAGAGATCACCAAGGACTGGTCTACATAACTCCTCATCCTCGCAGACCCCGCAAAAAATTTAGACCCTGAACTAATCAGCAACCCTGAGACCACTCATGAAGAAAAGGATCTTCCTGGACCCAGCAAAAGGAAGAAGACCGAAGAGGTCCAAAACCTGAGCAATGCATCAGAAGGAACTGCTTCAGTATCACTTGGATGAGGGGGTGGTGACGAAGTAGAAGAGAAAAATTGCAAAGAGGACCAACAGAAGCAAGGCGAAGTAACATCGCCTAGGGACCCTGTTGATGAGGTTGATCCCTTCAAGAAAAGGGTTTCTCCCATGAAACCCACTTCCCGAAAGAAATCTAGAGCCACCTTGACTAAGATGCAGATTGTGCTCACTGTAGATGACTTCGAATTTATCATTGTCGCTGTAGTTGATGCCTCGCAGGACATCTTGCAGAAACATGAAGCCAAGTGACAGGATATGTATGATAGAATCCAGGTTGAACTCAGAGAGGTATAACAAGCCCTTCAATCTAGCCGCACAGTATCCACTGCACCCCCACCATCAGAAGCACCTGATTTGGGAGATGATCCTGCCCAACTCCGCAGGCTAGCTGATGTGACCGAAGCTCGCCTTCGTCGTGCATAGGAAGAAACCGAACAGGCCACAGAGGCCCTAAAGCAAGTACAAAAATTAGTCATAGAGAAATTTCGAGTTGTGCAGCAAGAGAAGGCTACCCTCCAAACTAAGTTTGAAGAAGAGAAAGCGCAGATCCAACAAGAGAAAGAGAAGTTGCTCGGAGAGTAGGTGGGAGTAAAAGAATCAATTAACAGAGCACTTTGCTCTGTGATAGGCTTATATCAAAAGGAGGAAGACCCAGTGGAACATCAAGTAGAGCAGCTTGCAGAAGCTATCCAACAGCTTCAATAGAGAATCACAGACCTTGAGCTAAGAACAGTGCCAAGTACCCTGAAGGACGTGCGAGATCAAAGAGAAGCCACTTCCTGGAGCACATTCGAGAGGATCAGAGCATTCACTCTAGAACACAAACAACTAAGTGCTCACAGCACACAGAATTATGAGTGACTCACTAAAGATTCTGAGCTGAAGGTACTGGACTCATAGCTCCAGGAAGCAAAGCAGCAAGAAGAAACAATACAGGCATCGTTGAAGGCCCTATCAGCAGTTGAAAGGATGAAGCGATCCCAAGAACAATGCACTTCTCAATAGCAGGTCTACACAATTCAGAGCAAAGTCATGGAAGTGACTCAAAGGCTCCAACCAGTCCAGGACAAAGCTTGTCAACTGTTTAAGGAGATTGAATGTTGAGGCGCAAAGTTGGAAAAAGTAGTCACTGCAGTCGAACAACGTTTAGAGGGACCTATCAATGAATAAATCATCCAAGAGTTCTCCGAGTAGGAGGCCCTGGCACAACAACAAGTCGAAGAAGCTCGAGCCAAGCTCAAGGCTTTTGAAGCACAACTACCTAGACCAGAATGACTTTGGACGAGTCATAGGTGAGTGTTGGTGATTCGGATTTTATGAGAAGAACAAAATGAATACGGATTATTAACAAGTGCTTAACAAAAAATAACAAAGATACAGTAAAACTGGTTTTCTATTCAATAATGAAATAAGATGAAACTGTAAAATGCAGTGGAAACAAGCTTGCTGGAATGGTGACGACTTATCTTTGAGAAGAGATGTGACGACAACGCATTCATAAGAAGCAGGTTACAATGAGGCTCCAAAGGCATTTTTACAATAAGAAAGAATGCCAAAAACCCTAGACATCAAAAAACCTAACCCTAGGAGATGAAGCGCCAAAAGTCATGTGGGCTCCGTTTGGGTAAGTTAGTACAACTTCCCGGGGTCGTAACTTTTGCATACGATCTTCGTTTTAGGCATGTGATAGCCCATTGGAAAGGTATCTTCAAGGAGATTCATTTTGGGGGATCAATAATGCCTTTGTCTATCATTGAGGAGATCTATCCCTAAAAACATTCACTTAGGCCCTCAAAATGGCCCCGAAAGTTTAAAATGCTAAAAATAGTAAATTGCCAAAATTGTCAGAAAACGGTTTTGAGCCAGTTGGAAAAGGTGGGTGGCCACCGATATCCATATGGATCAGTTGGGGGCCTGTTGGACCTTGACCAAGCTTTGAGGATACTTGATCATGTTTGACCTACTTTTGGGACTTCGACAGGCTGTCGAAGACAGAGCTCAATTCGAAGCAGAGATCGCAGGATATCAACCCATTTTTAGGGATTTTTCGGTTTTGGGGTTATGTAACGGGAATGGGGATGCCATCCCATGGGTTCATCAATGTTTAGGCTCATTTTTTAATGTATAAATAGAAATCTAGGCGATGTAGGAAGTAGTTCGATCTATGTGATCGAAGGAGGGACAAGTATGTGATGCTAAGTGCTAAGTGTTAATTGCTAAGTGAAAGTGGTAATTGTAATTTCTTTGTGCATACTGTGTGAGACTTGCAGAGCTAAGTGTAAGTGATTGTAAGAGACTGTGGACGGCTTTGTGTTGTAATTCAGAGAAGGAGGATCTAGCAAGGTGCTGATATATCCTATCCTCTATGGAGTAAGATATCATGGCTCTATGCATGTAGAATATTGACAGAAATAAATATATCAGAAAAGTTGGTGGATGTAGCCCCACGATGGGGGAGAACCACGTATATCCCGTGTTGTGGTTGCTATGTGCTTTATGGTTGTTCTCTTGTCTATGTGATTGAATGCTTAGTTCACTGATGTATGCTTAGAAGGATATAATATGGTAGCTTAGTGCTGAATAATGTGAATAAATGCTAGATCTGATCTATGTTGGTATGATTAGTACTTGAATCTATTGGATCTATATAAATGTTGTGTTGATTTGTTGTTAGGGTTTAGCTGCATTTACACTGTAAACTAAGGATGAATATTAACGAATTGTAACTGCTAATTGCTATGTTAGAGTGTTACGATCACATATCTGTGTCCTAGCTAAGGTTGCAGATGCTAGAGTCCTACAACTATCCCTGCCTCTACCTTGGGTGAGACTTCATCTGCTTCGCAGGTGTTGCCGAAAGGGCTGATAGTTAGGGTTTTTTTCGTGTGTTTTTGTAGCGTTGAACCCTAGGTCTGCCCCTATGCCAACAGATGCGTCTAGCTTGTTCAACCTCCACGGCTAGGATTTCTGATGTAGCCACCAACGCTCAACTCTCCTACAAGGATCAACCACATGATTTACCCTAGAACATAGTTTACTAAGTGTTAGCCCTCCCAAATATAGTCTGAAAATAATTATCCTGGACCAAGCCACTCCTTCCTCCAATGATTACAACCCATGTCCCCTGTCAGTTGCATATGATGGAACTAGAAAGAATTCCTTTGAGGAAGCTCTCTCCTCTTTAGGTCAAAAGGGATTTTCTCAACATCGTCTTGGTCACATTTTCAATGGAATCACATTGTGCCTAAGGATATCAAGAACAATAACTTTGAATGACTTGTTTCTCTATACATTTCCATCGCCAAAAATATCTTACAACTTGTGATTAATGACAATAAATTTACTAGTACATTGCCTACAATCATCTCAAATGAATTGCTCAAAGCCCAACATCAACTTTTGGAACAAAATAACAATGAAGGGTTTTTTGGAACCTTCAAGGCAATGAGAAGCTATCATGAATGCAATGATATAAGTTGGAATGAATGCAATGAGCCAATATAAATATATTTTCAATCCATGTTTGTAATAGTAATTGTTGCTTCTATATTTGCTTTGCCTGACTAGCCTTAGCTCCTACACATTTTTGTTTGAAAAGGTCATGCTTCCTATTTGCTTCTCTTGAAATGGCCCGTAGTGGTTAAATATACTCATGGAGGAGTCTTTTGAAATGGCCTTCTATTGGTAAATTCTACTTATGGAGGAGTCTTTTTTCAGATAACATGCAAACCTTCAAGAGTCAATGCCTTTTTGTTTTTTCCAAGGTATGATTTTCCTTGGCTTATAGCTTAGAGTTGCACATGCCACCAACCTCAATGTCTATAATATTTTGATTCAGCTAGTGTTGACAAATTCAAGGGGCCACTCTCCATTGTCGAATCTGCTTCACCAATCCCACTAGTAAATCATATTTTCCTAGTCTGACTTGAATATGACTTTGGGAGAAGTGGCCCTCGCTTTGGATAAATTACAATGACTCTAGCTCTGAATCTGGATCTGGATAAATTGAAATGGTTCTAGCTTGAGAGAAATTCTACAAAATCACAAGTATTCACAAATGTTTCATGCTCCTTGGCTGGATAAATACATGGCTATATAGGTTGCTCTAACTCTTACAAAAACATCACCACCTAGATACACACATCCATTCTTACTTGAAAATCAATACATCCATGAATGCACACCCTCGACAATCAATACACCCATGCATGAACATCCGTGTGAAATGTAATTATTAAATGGAACATTTAACGTTCAAGAATTAATAAAGTATTTATGGAAAAATCATGATTTTCTCCACGTAATTACAAATGGATTATTTGAGTTTTGTATTTTCATATTAGTTTCGATTTTTACAAATAGTGGGAAATATTTGATATTAACGCTTGCACATTTATGTTTGAAAATCCCCCACTTCCTCTTTGTTACTCCCGAAATGTCCTTGTATTGGTCAAATCTACTCATGGAGGAGTCTTTTGTCACATAGTGTGCAAACCTTAAAGAATATACACATTTTTTTGCTTTTTACAAGGTCTATTTTTTCTCCACTGATAGCTTAAAGTTTCACATGTCACTAGCATCAATGTCTTTGTAATATTCTGGTTCAACAAGTGTTGAAAACTTTGGTTCAACTGGAATTTGATGTTAGCTAGTAAATCATATTTGCCTGACCTAAAGATGACTTTGGTTCTGGATAGATGATTTAGCGTTGGAGAAATGGCTTTGGATTTGGGTAAATTGAAATGGTTCTCGCTTGCGAGAAGCTATATAAAATCACAACAAATGTTTTTTTCTCCTTGGTTGAATATATATGTGGTTCTAGTTATGGTTCTACCCCCTTGTGCCAAGCCTAACAAGCAGGTTCCACCTTCTCCAAAAATTCTTGTTTTATATCCCTTTATGATATTACTATTGCATAAAATTATAAGTTATATGGCTTAAATCCAATTCTATTGAGCTTCTACAGTGTAACATTGTAAACCATGAAAGGGTCCCTCAGTTCAAAGTTTATAGAAAAATTGATTCTATAAACTAAAGATGCTCTTAGGCTTGGTTGGATAAAATATGTATATAAATTTCAATTCATTGTATTGGCAGTGAGTCCATAGTAACGAGCATGGTTTTCATCCTGGTCATGGATGATGCTTTTTGGGGCACTTACAAGTTTTCTTGCATACTTTTGTGCAGGTTCAGAGTAATTAATTTTTTGATTTGCTAACTTTCATGGTATGACATTTTGGGCTTATTGTTTTCGTATTGATTGATGCAGACCTATTTTAGGTTTGTTTGTCTATGTAAAATACAATAAATTAGTCTTGCTCCAAAAGTGGGTTCCAATGAAGAAGCAACTATGTGTATTTCACGCTTCCATGATAGCATCCTGATTGAATCCTATTTATGAATTAATTTAAACATCTATTTTTGTTAATTTGTTTTATTGTGTTGTTATATTTCCATGAGAACCAACCTTATTTTATTGATTAATGAACATTGTTTGAGCCTCAACCTTATTTTTTTGATAATGAACATTGTTTGGATAGATGATGAGTAGCACACATAAGGTTCTTGATTGGTTGGGGTTCATGACTATGCTTATAAGCTAACAGAATTCCAGTTAACTTTGTGAGTTGAGATACCTTGAGGGAGTCTACTTACAGTCATGTTTTCTTTAGTTTGATATTACAACAATGCTATTCTCTTTTTGTGCTTTAACTCAATGTAGTTTGACTTGTAGATAAGATATTACTTTATACTACTTGTAGATGAACTATGAAAAGAAAAAGGGGGCTAGAGAATGTGAAGATTGATCCATCTGAAAATTCAATAAGTGGGACATAAAAAAACAAGGTCGGCCATAAAATCGATGCATACCTTCAATAAGAAAATGAACATACCTTCAATGGGGCTGAATACTTGACGACATGTTTTGAGAAACCTAATAGTTTTGTGGATAGTGCAATGGAATTTGCATTTGGTAGTGCAATTTTATTTGTTTCTGAGTACTATGCCATAATTTGATCTTGGCATAATCAAAGGAAAATATTCATAGATTGAGCATACAATCAAAAAAGATCTACAATGCAAATCCATTTAGTTGTTCAAGGTGTTGCATATCCTTGATTTTTTAAAGAAATGCATCTTATATTTCATTAACGTACATGAGAAAATACACATTATTCATGAATGGAAGATTCAAACTGTGAAATGTCACACCCCATTATTTAAATTGCTTCTCTTAGTTCTTTTCCTTCAATCTTTGAATTTACTAATTTAAATTGCTTATCCATACATACATCCACACTATGCTGGACCATACAATTTCTTATATTTATGCTTCTCCAAAACTTCATCCCCTTATGCTTACAAGTTATGTGGCTTCAATCCAATTATATTGAGCACTTCTGCAGTGTAACATTGTTAAGCATGAAAGGGCCCCACAGTTCAAAGTTTGTAGAGAATTTGGCGTTATCTTAATAACTAATATGTATGAATTTACATCATTGTTATTGGAATGGAGGATTCAACAATTCAAATTTTCAACTCAAAAAGGTGTTGTGGATTTACATTTTCCCTTGTAATGCCTAGTATTTTTGCATGATCTCTTATGTTGTTACTAGAATCACCGTGAATGAGTTTGATTACAAATAAACATGAAACTGAAGGGGCACCAAAAGAGAATAATTGGGTTGACATTCTCCAAATCTTTAAATGTGAATAATTGTCTTGGAAATCTACAAAGCTTTAAATGTTTTGGTATCCTCTGGAGTTGATGCATAAGTATATATTATAATCCATTTCGAGGTAGCTAGATTATCTACCTTCACAATTTAAGATATCAGATATATTTTTTTTTACTTATCTACCCACCATTTACAATATCAAATAAAACTTTTTACTAAAACCAATGTCGTTGTGGCAGCTCTGTGTGTGGAATATAAATGGATGGGAGAAGTGTAAATTTGAAATCCATACATCCATATATGTAGATACTATAGTTTAGTTTCATAATAGTGCAGGAGAGCCAAATTGCTATTTATGGTGCAGAGACAAATGCATTTGTCGGGACTCAGAACCAATCTTCAACCAATGGCATACTTTGGAACAAACAAAGTAAAAACACTCGCTAATAATGGGTCATAAATTCTTTTAAAAAACTCTAATCATGTAACAATAGGGAAATATCAAATAGGAAGCCTTTGGAAATCTTATATCTATTTCAACCCAAAGGATAAACTTCACCCACAACAACAATTTTGTCAAAACTATTCGACGGGGACATCGCCACTGTAGTGGAACTTGTTTGATATAATGTTTAATCTAAAGGAAGGGAATAATTTCTTTACAACTATTTTCCTTATTCATTGGTATAACCTTCAAGAGATACATATTTATGTAGGACAAAAATATATTAACTAGCAAGAAAGTATTAAGAGTGTGTAAAATGTCAAATCAATCCAATCAATTTTCCTTATTCATTGGTATAACCTTCAAAATATACATATTTATGTACGACGAAAATATATTAATTGGCAAGAACGTATTAAGAGTGTGTAAAATGTCAAATCAATCCAATCAACTTTATATTTGCTCATTGATACAATTAAAGATGTATAATGGGAATCATATAGTGATGAATTTATAAATTTGAATGTTCTTTTATTATTTGATATATTATTTAATCTAAAGGAAGGGACTAATTTCTTTACAACGATTTTACTTATTCATTGGTATAACCTTCAATATATACATATTTATGCTAGCTCCTTCCTCTATTTTCTCCTGATGTGACCACTGGTTGTGACTTGGAGGAAATCTTCAAAGCTCTTTGGGACTTCATGTTTCACGTTTCCCGAGGGAAGTCTACTTATTTTCTCAAAATTTCGATATGCGAACTCCCTCCAAGACCAAATATATGGTCCACGCTCTCCCTTCGATCGATGGTTATGATCAAAACGCGACCTTATGTGTTGGGTGTTTGGATGTGAGCCAACCCTGACTCTTCCAACTCCCAATATCTGAAACCCTCTCTAAATCAACTACTAGGATTGTCTCGCGATTTATGACTTCGCGAGTTTCCACTTTTCTGACTTGCAAGTCTTCCGAAGTCTGAATCCTCGAACTCTCAGATCTGCTTCCATCTGTCAACCCTGACAATGGACGGTTCTGATGACTTAGGAACTTGTCTCGTGCACTTTTCTTGGGATCCAATGGTTTTTGGTCCACGCACTTAGATCTAACAGCTGATATCTAATATCCTCCTCTGCACGCTCGTCCCGTATTGACTCCGATCCGACGGTCGCGCTCCTCCTGTCTGGACTCTCATTGGATGTCCATTGTCGCTCCTCTTCCTGAGCTTACAATTTCTTTTGAATTAGAATATTTTCTAAGTATTCAAAGGCTTTGACCTTTGTTCCTCCTACGATTCTATCTCATGGACCTCGTTTTCTCTTCTGGAAAGAGTTGTCCCTTTTGAGATTTCTCACCAATGTAATGGTAAATCCGCTATCTATTCTGATCTTTTGACTTAATTCAGATTCTCAAAGGGTTTCGATCCTTTGGACCTCAAGGGCCTTTATACTACACTCCTGGCAGTCCTATGCTCATCCTCCTGAGATTGTAGACAACAATTATGGATGCTATCATCATTGCTTTCCCGTTTTCCATCATTTCTGCCAATATGCCATCGTCGTTGTTGTTCTTGCCATCAATGACAATCACACTCTTCTTGTAAACAACCTTGAAAGGCTGCACTATTCTTCCTAAACCTCCAACTATAGTAGACCACACCTTTTTCTTCCCCTTTGACATTAATGTCAAAGAGAACTGAGAGTGACTCTATTCTCCCCCTGAAGCACTCTCCCTCTAATTAGATATACTATGAGCACTCTCCCCCTGATCAGATAGACTATTTTAACTTGATAACAGGGTCACGCCTAGCTTTTGGCGTAGATACTCAAACTAAGCTTTTGCAAGCAGTTTAGTGAAGATATCATCAATCTGATCTTTGGATGGAATATAATGCAGAGAAACAACAATGTTGATAACTTGTTCCCTCAAGAAGTGATACTTTATGGGTATATGCTTGGTATTGGAGTGAAATACAAGATTCTTTGACACACTAATTGCACTAGTATTATCACAATGAATTGGAATCAATGCAATATATTTGACCTCCAAGTCTACAAGTGTCTGAATCATCCACAATACTTGGGTACAACAAGTGGCAGCTACAATGTATTCATCTTCTATAGTTGATAAGGAAATGGAACCTTGCTTCTTTCTCAACCATGCTACAAGAGAATCTCCTAAGAAGAATGCACCTCCACTCATGCTTTTCCTTTCATCCATGCAGTTAGCCAAATCAACATTTGAATAGACTGATAATTGAAAATTTTGATTCCTAGGAAACCATAGGCCATAGTTCATTGTTCCTTTCAAGTATCTGAATATTCTTTTGACAGCTAGAAAATGACTCTATTTAGGTGTATACTGATACCTTCCTACCATTCCAACATCATGCATTATGTCTGGACGAGATGTTGTGATGTACAATAGGCTGCTTATCATAAACCTATATGAACTCTGATCAGCATTAGGTGAGGCATCATCCTTTCTTAAATTTCATCTAGTGACCATAGGTGTGCTCATAGGTGAGGAGTCTTCCATTTGAAACCTTTTCAACACTTCTCTTAGATATTTCTCCTGAGAAAGAAATATTCCTTCAGACCTCTGAGTAATTTGTAGACCAAGAAAAAATGATAGTTCCCTTATCATATACATTTCAAATTCGAACTGCATGGCGGAATCAAACCATTGTACCAATGAAGTATTATTACTTCCGAACATGATGTCATCTACATAGACCAACACAATGAGCAAATTATTATCCTAT
>JASDQU010714244.1:15666-26948 GCA_032191745.1 Picea mariana
CTTATATGTTTATATAGTCTTCCAGCATGTATATGATATTGAAACATTGTGTCCCTTTGTATGAACCAATGTACTTCTTCATTTAATTTAACAATAATTTTTCCATTTCTATTGTAATTAAAAATTGGCTTTAAAAAAAAGACTTCAAAATACCTTGTAAGTTGTTCAGCATTTATCCCTTCACTTGCCAAAAAATTCTTGTAGCAGTAATGGAATGGTTGGCTACTTTGATCCGAGAGGTTCTAGCATTAAACCTTTTGGATATAACTTATAACTTATCTAGGCTCCTAGTCTAGATGTGTTTCAATCTTTTGTTTGGTCGTCAGAATTTGTTTTAATCAAATATGCAGAGTAGTAACCATCACAAACTATCCAATCATGTTAACTCATTGGGTGAGTATCCTAATCTATAGCATAATTACAGGACTTAATTGAGGTTTTTATTGGTCTCGATTTGGAAAATATATTTGAATAACCAGTCTTTGTTGAATCCCTTTATTGGACCTTCGTACATATAACCTAATTCTATGCCCGAGTGCTTCAAGAACTAGCATTGCGACATTTTCTTATTACCAAGTGACCACACATTATAACTAGGTGTTATCTTGGTTATCACTTTAACTGCTTCAAAACTCCATATGAATTTGACCTATGACTGAGAGCGAGTGCGAACAGTGCTTACCTAGGCACCAATCAAATCAGGGGTTCGGACTTGATCAAGTGTTGAGTGGACGGTCCAGGCTTATTTAGGCACTAATCAAATCGACAGTTGGGTTTTAATCAATGGTTGAGTGGATGGTCCACATGAATTTCACATTTGTAACATGGACTCAAATTATTCCCAAGCAAAACCGCGATAACACTTAACGCTGACACGTGGATAATTAAATTTAGCATAATATACATTTCATGTCTACCCTCTTCCATTAACTTTCACACGTTTTGAAATGTGAATTAGATTAGAGCCGTTGATTTGGGATTGCTCAAAATCTGATCTGCTTACAATCGATCATCATCGTTCACCTCTATTTCAATTGTGAATTCGATTCGGGCCATCTGATCGTGCTCCCATTCTGATCATCGTCATCCATTTCGGCCATCACTATAGACTCTACCAAATTATTTTGTTTGTATGCAACATTTGCTAAGTGTCACCCCCAACTCTGCTAAAGTAGTCTCGACATTGTTGGAATCATAGGTTGAGATAGAAAAATTGAGCTTTCTGTAATTTTTATGTGTTGACGATTGGATTTTTAATGAAGACACGGACTTAATGGAGTAGACACTAAAAATAGTTTGATATATGGCTTGGAGGAAAGATGTTAATCATGTCATAGATCGAAGTTTACTAGTGGCTACTGTTACAATAGCACTAACACAATGATCTGAGGAAACAATTTGTGCCAATGTTGTATTCATTGTTTCAGTAGATGGTAAAGACATAGGAATAAAACTAGACAGAGCTCCATTATAAAAAACTATCATGATATATCCAAGGATGAATGACATACGTTTGTTGGGACATTTCTCATTTCTAGTGCCACTTTTAATGAACCCTGTCTTATTAATTCATCCATCCATATTTGATGAGCCATTTATAATGATGACCATATTGACTCTCTTTGACATCAATGCCAACTCCATAAGACCATATCCAACATTCTCCCCCTTTTTACATCAATGACAACACCATAACATGACATCAATGCCAACACCATAACACCATGTCCAACATTTTTCCCCTTTGGCATTGATGGCAAGAGAGTAAAAACCCCTTTTCAATCTTAATTGGGTTTTATTGTTTGTTCTCCTCCTTTGACAACAATGGCAGAAGGGATATTTCTTTGCTCCCCCTAATGTTATGCTCCCCCTATCCATGTACTCCTTTTCTGATGAAGCTTATGGAATTTAATTATATATGGATATTACCCCCAATTTTTGTCTAAGGTTTTCAAAAGTACTTCTGGGAAGAGGTTTTGTGAATATATATGCAATATGTTCTTTAGTATCCACATATTCCAATTTAACCATTTTTAGAGAAACATGTTCCCTTACAAAATGAAATTTAATTGGGATATGCTTGGTTTTTTAGTGCATGACATGATTTTTAGAAAGGTTTATAGCACTAGTATTGTCACATTTAATAAGAATTGGATGATCATACTTTACTTGTAAGTCTTCTAGAGTTTGTTTCATCCAAATTACTTGAGTGCAGTAGGATGCAGCAGCAATATATTTAGCTTTAGATGTAGATAGTATTATAGAGGGTTTCTTTTTACTTATCCATGACACGAGACATTTTCCTAGGAAGAATGCTCCTCCACTGGTGCTCTTTATGTCATCAATACTTCCTGCCCAATCTACATCAGTATATGCAATTACAGTGAATTCTTATGCTTTTGGACACCATAATCCAAAATCCAAGGTGCCTTTGAGATATCTAAAGATCCTTTTAACTACTTTCATATGTGTTTCTTTAGGTGCAGATTGAAATATGACCACTAATCCTACAGCTTGCATGATATTTGGTCTTATTGATGTTGCATATAATAGGCTATCAATCATTGATCTGTACATGGTTTGGTCCACTTTTAGTGATTCCTCATCTTTGCTTAGTTTGCATATTGTAATCATAAGAGTGCTCATAGGTTTGCAATCTTCCATTTGCAATTTCCTCAACATTTATTTAATGTATTTGGTCTGAGATATGAATATGCCTTTGTCTGATTGTGAGACTTGTAATCCCAAGAAGAATGTCAGTTCACCAATCATCAACATTTCAAATTCTTTTTTCATTTATGTAGCAAATTGCTTGCTTAGAGGGTTTAAATTACTTCTAAATATGATATCATCCACATAGTCTACAATAATTATCATATTCTAATTTTCAATTTTAGTGTAAAGATTGTTGCCAGTAGTTTCTCTTTTGTATCCTTGTTGTTGTAGATGATTATCAAGTCTTGAAAACCATGCTCTAAGAGCTTGTTTGAGACCATACAATGCTCTGATACCATAAATCCTTCAGGTCATTCTATATAAACTTCTTCCTTTAAATTTCCATTTAAGAATGTTGATTTGACATCCATTTGATATATTTTAAAGTTTTTAAAGCATGCAAATGCCAAGAACATTATGATAGCTTCTAATATGGCTACTAGGGAAAATATTTCCTCAAATTCAATCCCTTCTACTTGAACATATCCTTTGCACACCAATCTTGTTTTATTCCTTATAACTTGACCATATTCATTAACTTTATTTTTAAAAATCCATTTGGTCCCTACCACATTTTTGTCTCTTGGTCTTGGGACAAGCTCCCAGGTCTGATTTTCTCTATTTGATCAAGATCTTCATTCATGGATTTGATCCAGTCTTCATATTTGTTGGCCTCTGCAAATGTTTTGGGTTCTATTAGGGACAACATTATTTGTTTTGATTCATATGTTAGTTTTCTTCTTGTTTCAACTCCAACACTTTTGTTGCCTATGATTTGACTTCCAGGATGATTTCTTTGTACTCTCCTTGATGGTGCTTTTTAATCTTGTCTTGGTGATTCTTCCCCTTCCTTTTCTTCTTCACTTTGTGATTCATCCTCTTGTATTTCTTCAACTTCTTCTTCATCATCATCATTTCTTCTCCTTTCATCAAATAGTAAATTATCTTGAGATTTGATTCTTCTTGATTTTAGATCATCCACTTTTACATTTTCACTTTCCGCAATTTTGTGCATCCTCGGGTTATAGCATTTGTAGGCATTTTTTGGATGAGTAACCAAGAAATATGCCTTCATCTGATCTGCAATCAAATTTTCCTAGGTTATCGTCATCTCTCTTAATATAACATTTGCTCCCAAAGACTCTGAAGTGTTTAACTAATGTTGGTTTTTCAAACCACAACTCATATGGTGTTTTGTCATGGTTAACTCTATGTTGTTCTTTGTTAAGTATGTATACAGTTGTATACATTGATTCTCTCCAACATATATCAGGGAGTTTGGATTCATTTAACATAGTTTTGGCCACTTCTTGAACAGTTCTATATTTCCTTTCAGCAACTCCATTTTGTTGAGGATCTCTTGGAGTTGAAAAGTGTCTTTTAATTCCATGAGTTTAACAAAACTTGTTGAACTCATTTGAGGTAAATTTCCCTCCATTATTTGATCTTAGGCACTTGATTTTGAGATCAGTCTCATTTTCAACATGTGCTTTCAAGATTTAAAAATTTTCAAATGCTTCTAATTTTTCTTTGAGAAAGGATACCCAAGTCATTCTTGTATAGTCATGAATGAATAAAAAGAAGTAATGTTCACCTTGTATGCTTTTAGTTCTAGTTGGTCCACATAGGTCAGTATGAATAAGTTCTAATGGTTTTGATGTAGAATATTATTTTGTCTTGAATCTTACTTTTGTTTGTTTTCCATGTTGGCAGTGCTTACAAACAAAGTTTTAAGGTTTTATAATCTTTGGAATATCTTTCACAGCTTCCCTTTTATTGATGATTACAGTTGCATGAGACATCCTCCAGACGTGGACTAAGTGAGTCGGCCTGCGAGAGAGCCCATGAGTTGGGTGTGCCCATGAGATGGGTGTGTTGTTCCTCTCTGAGACAAAGATGGAATGTTGTGTGCCCCTGTTGATCCAAATTTTATGAGCAGAACAAAATAACTACAAATTATTAACACGTACTTGACACAAAATAATAGAGATACAGTAAAATTGGTTTTTGAATCAATAAAGAAATAAGTTGAAACTGTAAAATGCAACAGAAACAAGCTTGCTGGAATGGTGGCGGCTTATCTCTGAGAAGAGATGTGACGATTGCGCTCATTCGCAAGAAGATGATTACAATGAGGCTCTGAAGGCATTTTTACAATAAATAGGAATGCCAAAAACCCTAGACATCCAAAAACCTAACCCTATGAGATGAAGCGCCAAAAGTCATGTGGGCCCCGTTTGGGTAAGTTAGTACATCAAATTCCCGGGGTCGTAACTTTTACATACGATCTCCGTTTTAGGTGTATGATAGCCCATTGGAAAGGTATCATCGAGGAGATTCATTTTGGGGGTTATATCGAAGGAACTTCCATATTGTTACCCATTTTCCCAAAAAACATCGTTTAGGGCCTCAAAACGGCTCTGAAAGTGAAAAAACTACTAAAAATAGTAAATTACCAAAATTGCCAGAAAATTGTTTTGAGCCAATTGGAAAAGGTAGGTGGCCACTGATATCCACCTGGATAAATCCTCCCTCCTTAGGAAGCAATGGTCTCCATTGCATTGGTTTCCTCCATCAGATGAGGAAATTTCTGTTGAATTTGGCGCCGGGTGAGCCACTTGCCTTGGTGCAGGAGTTGCCCTTCTTCAACGACTCCATAAAGTCGGATCCTTTATTGTCAAGTGCCCTTAATCTATGTGTCCACAATATGATCACTGAATGCATGTTCTATGCAGTCAGGGTTGAGCTCTGTTGGTGTCAGTTGTTCTGCTACTTCTGAGGTGTCCAATAATGGTGGGAAATAAGGGCGAAGGAGATCCACGTTGAACATTGGGTGCAGGCCAAGGAAAGGAGGAATGTTGAGCTCAAAATAATTATCCCCCACGGCCTTGGTGATGGTGTACGACCCATAATAGAGTGGGTGAAGCTTCCGATAGGGTCCTGTAAGGCGTTCTTTCTGAAAGTGTAACCAAACTTTGTCGCCCACCAAAAACTTATGTGGCACCCGATGTTGAGCATGGCACTGCTTGTACTTTTCATTGGACTTCTATAGGATATTCTAAACCTGTTGGTGGATGTGTTGGATCTGCTCAATGAACTGGGTGGCTTTGTCAACTTCAGCTGGAGAAGGAGATGAGTCGGTCGAGGTGGCCGCAAGGGGAAGTGCAACATCTATGGGACCCAATGGTTGGAATCCCAACCCCACCTGAAAGGGGTTGTGGTCGGTTAAGCTATGTAGGGCTTGATTGTAGCTATGTTGGACATAGGGAAGGATCACATCCCATGTGCGAGGGTGCTTCGAATTATACATGCAAAGGATATGCACAATCATTCGATTTATGACCTCAGTTTGGCCATCTATCTGGGGGTGGAAGGTCGTGGATTTGGTGAGCTTGGTGTCTAGCAGTGACCAGAGGCTCGACCAGAATCTGCTAAAAAATTGACTATCCCTATCTGAGACAATAGTTTATGGGTTTCCAAAATGTACCCAGACTCATTCAAAGAAGAGCTTGGCAGTGGCCTCTATTGTGATGTTCTTCTTCCAGGCGACCAGAATCGTCATCTTAGAAAAGTGATCAACAACCACAAAAACACGTCATTTCCCCTCTTGGTGGATGGGAGGCCCGACATGTAGTCCATTGAGATGGATTCCCATGGCCTGTCAGGAGTTGGAAGAGGGGTGTACATGCCCTATTTCTTAGTGGTTGGTTTTGCAATAGCGCAGGCAGTGTAGGACCTGATATACTTGTTGACCTCCTGTCGAAGTTTCAGCCAGTAGAAATGTTTTTGTAGCATCTCCACTGTATTTTTTACGCCAAAGTGTCATGTCACCTGACTGTATTAGGCTTCCCAGATCAGCTTCGCTCGCTCACTTGATGGAACACAGATATGGCCTAGATGACACAACAACGCATCCTAAAGATGGAAATTATCGACAACTGTGTTTGCACCCAACATTTGGTGGGTGGTGGCAAAGTCTGGGTCTATCTCATAGATTTGGGGCCATCCAAAGGTCTCATGGCTGCAAGAGTCTAGAACTATGGTGAGTGTCACAACTAGTGGTCTGCTGAGGTAATCAATGATGTGATTGGTGCTTCATGTTTTATACTTGATGTTGAGATGGAATTGCTGCAAGTATGTGGAACACTTTTGATGGCAGTCATTCTACAATTTTCCTTGTGTCTGCATGAACTGTAGTGGCTTATGATCAGTGTGGATGATTGTCTCCTTCCCAAGAATGTAATGTCTTCACTAGCAGCAGGCTTGCACAATGGAGTACATTTCTTTGTCATAAGTAGGGTACTTACGGACAACATCTGATAGTGTCTCACCATGATAGGCCACGAGGTGGCCATGCTGAGTGAGAATGGTTCCCACAGCATAATCTGGAGCATATTTCTCAATCTCAAAGGGATGTTGCAGGTCTGGTAGTGAAATTATTGGGGCTGAGCACAAGCGCTGCTTCAAATTATCGAATGTGTGTTTTTGGGACCGGCCCCACACAAACTTCACCTTACCACCACCCCTGGTTATTTGGATGAGGGCCCATGCAATATGGGAGAATCCCAACATGAACCTATGGTAGAAATTGGCAAGGCCCAAGAAGTCGCGATTTGATCATAGTTGTCCATCAAGGAGGGCACATCCATTAGGTGGGGACCATGTCGTTGACAGGTGATGGACACATGTCGTTGGGAAAGACACAACCCATTGTTGACTTATCGTGTTTCGGGGTTTCGAAGGGTGAAGAAGTTGCACCTTGATTGCTAAGGTCACGAAACACCGAGAGCCGAGGTCTCATGCGACGGGTGGCAATGACACATCTCATAAGCAGAGTACAATGGAGGAGACAAGTGGCATGTACGCGTCGCTTTGGATGAGTCCACGTAATGTTGACCTTTCACGTATCAGGGATTCGCAAAGGAGAAGCACGAGGGCTCAACACTCCAACTCGCGAAGCCGCGAGTTGCAAGTAGTGCTAGTGTTTAGCCTAGCCTACGGTTATATGTAGCAGGCGCTAGTAAGGAGGGAGCCATACCCGTATCGCATTTCAGGTATCGGCATTTGGAGAAAGAGGAGTCGAGAGCCTTGACTCTCCAACTCATGTGTTGTAAAAGGTGCTTGCACTAAGGCCAGGTTGTGGTCGCTTGGAGGAGGATAAGGGAAGGGATGGTCTGCGCTAGGCCCCATAGAAATTCAGGGATTTTGTCCCTCAAAGAAAAGACAAAAAAAAAAACTTAGTTGTCGTAGTGGGTGTGTGACAAATTGGTATCAGAGCATGTTTACAACACTTGGCCTGCTTGGGCTCATGTACGAGTCGCGTAAGGAGATATTGTTATCTGCATTTTGTCTTTAAGGAGAAGAACTACAGAATGAAACTGTAATTTGGGAATTTCTACGAAATTCCAGAAAAGGAATTATATTGTTCATTTGTCAAAATGATAACTACTCTTATAGGAAGTAGGGATGCACTGATCAATATTACTGGTAAGACCTGAGTGTGAATAACAAAGGTGGAATAAATTGTGCTATGAAGTTGCACGAGCCAGAAAAAGGACATGAACTAAGTTGTTATGTTATAGTGTGATGATGGCTACCTACTAAAGCAAGTAGAGTCTCTTGCAATTGAGATGGATGGTTAGGTAAGAATTAATATCCTCATGAAGAACTCCTTCATGATTTAGGAAATCTGGTAAGGACTGGTAAGATCCTTAGAAAGTTATAATTACTGCATTATTAAAATACTAAACCCTGAGCATATAACTCCTCGTGATTGAGAGGACTAATGAAAATATGTAGGGTCAGATTACCTAACCTATAATGGTTAGAATCGACAACAAGGATAATCCGTTTAAACAAGATTAAGAGGAGTCCTTTGGGACTGATGCTAATTCCCAAGAGTGACCCTTGTTGGTTGTTCCCAAAAAGAGAGGGTAACATCCGTATGAGTTATGACTATGAGATTAGTCCTGTAAGTAACTTAAAATCTCAAAAGAGATAGCGGGGAAATTTTGTATGTCGAACGTGCATATAGAATAAATCTTGTGTTAAAGTTTGAAAACTCTAGAGGTTGAGCGCAGAGTATACTAGGAGGAGTAGTGGTTTTAAGTCTCAAGAGGAAACACTTAGAAAAATTTTCTAAGTTTCGAAGAGTTGAAGCGTTCAAAGGTGAACCACAGAAAACTAAAGTTCGAAGAAAGAACAAGTACGAAGGATTGAGCAGGAGAAATCCTTCTGAAAAGAATTTTGAAGATTGGATAAAATCCAGAGTCAAGATCCATTTAGAAAGAGTCGAAATGTTTCAAGTTGTTCGATCTTGGAGAAGTAGCGCACTGGTTAGTTGTGAGGAGATACTAGAATTTCATAAAACCAAAGGGCTTGGAAGAAGCAACGAGAAATTCGCGAAAAGATCATAATCGTTGATCAAGGAGCGATCTGGACCATTGATCATCTAGAGAGAATTTCGCAATTTAGGGGATCGAAGGATTCGAGGTGCTTCATAACAAAAGTCTCGAAATCGCGAAATGCGAAGCGCCTTTTAGTTTGGATCGTGGTCACCGCCGGTGGTCGCGTGAGGAGAAGGCGTGAACTAGTATGATGAATACTTAGCTGTGTTCAATTGTACTTGAGTGCATGAGTTTAATGCATTGTAAAGCTTCATAATAGGAAGCCTGATATTAATAACGGTAAGGTATGAATGATATTAAACGTGCAAGTAATGCACATGTATGATGTAAGAGTATAAGTATACTAGAGGCCCAATATGATTGCCTTGATGAGTGAAATGTGAAGCAAGTATTGCTCTTGTCCATATTAAATGAATACTATGGAGGCATAGCTGACTCCATTCTGGGGAATCATGAAAGTTCTGTTCCAAATAATAGCCTGAGGGGCATGTATTCCATTTTCTCAGGAAGTACCAATATAATTAGATGAAAGGGTAAATGAGAAAAGATGCTCTCTTGTCATAATAAGAGACAAATGATTACGCCTTTGAGCATCACATAAGAAGGATTATGAATGAATCTGAATTGACTGATCTTAACAGTAAAGATGCATGTGAGCTGTAAATTATACCTATGGCAACTCCACACAGGCTTACGATTATGAGTATAGCTAAGTACATCATGGATGTAAGTTAGAAAAAACCTAGAACATGTGCGGATGCATAATCTGGAATGCATACCAAAAAGGTATGTCTATGTCCCTTAAAGAATGCTTATTAACAAGCTGAAGCTAATTCGAGCTTGAGGCCATCACAGATAGTGATGGATGATATGCAACAAGGAATTTGCATACCGAAGGAGTTCCTGGTGTAGGAACTGTATAAGGACTCTGTCAGAGGAACAGAGTCACAACCCGAATAATTGTTGAAGGTTGGACAATGGGCTGCAAAGCCTATCTATATATAAGAATCCTAGACTACATTTTGAAAAATATCATGTAATGAATAAGAAGACTAATAAATGAATATTGACCAATTCTGATAACCGAATGGTAGTGTGTAAGATGCACATGTTCATGATTCATTATGGGTAAAATATTTTTCTATTAAATCTTTCTGAAGTATCCTAAGAGTTAGGATGAGCCTAACCTAGGGTTGCTCAGAAAAAGAGCAGTTGTAGAAACCAGTATAGTTGGTAAGAGGCCAGTAAACCCCCTAAGTATGATTAAATGAATAAATGAGTATGTTTAACTACTTAGTCTTGGTTGAGGCCATGATTAAGAAAAGGCAGTGAGACCTTAGAGATAACTCAACTGGGCTGAAAAGACCCAAGTGATGTAGAAAGAGTTGGAAGAAGGGGAGAGCCCTCAATTCTTTCCTTGCTGTGCATTATGTTTTCTATGGGATGAGAAAGCTAGTACATTGATGAACGAAAATGTTTTGACACCATAGTGATGATGGTTGTAATACTATGAAAACGATTGAGAATTTTTGTGTTGCACTCATGAAAACATTAAGGATAGTGTGATGAAGTACATACGGATATGTTGGTACATGTCTGAAAATATTTTATTAATTTAAATGCTATGGTTCTTGCATTTTAATTTACATGATGACTAATGTGCCTATGGTGTATGTCATGTGTAGAAAGAAATAAGATTGGAACTGTTGAGAAAGACAATTGCCAATAATGAACAACCTCAAGCAGAGGGTGACCATGGGAAGGATGCGGTCGAAAGATTGTTGACAAGACTGTGAAAATCCCGCTAAAGCACTGTTGATGAGGTAGAGATCAGAAAGAGAGTGCTAGTAGCCAAGAACTCGTATAAAGATATTCGTGCCTATGTGGCACAAGGTATGAAGGGATTTGATAAGAACCCCTTCCGAAATATTTTATTGTCTCATGTTATGCATGAAAATTGAAAGGGCAGTGGTATGCCATGGATACCCAAGTAGGGTATGATTCAAGAAGGAGAACCTGAATGATGGAGGCGTGAACCTCTGGTAGTAAAGACCGATTGTAACCCTCGGAAGAATTCATGAACTGATATTTCATGAACACATGGACCAATCAAGGAACAATTGGAAACAAAAGTGCTCATAGATAGCACGTTGCATGGAA
>JASDQU010714245.1:0-15005 GCA_032191745.1 Picea mariana
ATATATATATATTCCATGTCCAAGCATCATTGCGAACTTTTCAATTTTTTCTCTTCCAAGCACTTTGGGGAAGATGTCCACAATTTGCTCATTTGTGGAACAATGTCTTAAGTGAATAGTCTTGGCCTATACATGATATTGAATCAGGTGATACTTTGTGTTGTTGTTCTTAGTTCGATCATGAAATATGGGATTCTTAGCCAACTTGATTGCAAAAGTATTGTCAACTATAAGAGGAGTAGAATTTACTTGTTTCTCTTGCAAATATTCAATTATTTTCCTAATCCACACAATCTTCTTCATTGTTTCTGCAACTACCACATTTTTTGCCTCTGTTTTGGAATCTATTAGAACTGACTATTTGTGTGATCTCCAGGAGATAGTTGTTGATCCAAGACTCATGAGATAGCCTAAAGTTGATACTCCATTTTACTTATCCCCAACAAATCCTGAATCAGAATATCCAATCATATTGAATTCATCCACTTGAGAGTACCTGAGTCCAAAATATTTAGTTCATATCAAGCATTTTGGAACTCTTTTTGCAACAGACCAATGCCCGTCACAAGTCTTTTTCATGAACCTAGAAATAATTCCAACAATAGATGAAGTGTCTGGTCTAGTGGTAGTAAGATAGATAAGACTTTCCACAAGATGTCTATAATTGGTTGCATCCTCAAATTCATTCCCTTCTTTCGATGTGAGTTTCAAATTATCTTCCATTGTAGTAGAAACAAGATTGCACTCAGCCATGCCAAACTTGTTGAACAATTTTCAAATGTACTTCTTATGGGAGATGAATATGAACCTTGGATTTTGAATCACCTCAATGCTCAAATAGTAGTGAAGATGTCCCAAATCTATCATCTCAAAGCCTTTCTTCAACTCTTTATTTATGGATGTAATGTAGCTTTCATTGTTCCCTATTATCAAAATATCATCTACATATACTACAAGATATAAAATAGTTTTTCCAATTTTCTGGACAAACAAAGTTGCATCATCAATATTGAAATGCTTGAAATTCAATTTCAGAAGATGCTCGGTTAAATTTTCATACCTTGCTCGCGGTATTTGTTTTAAGCCATATAAGGATTTGATGACATTGAATACCTTATGTTCTCATCCCTTCACAACAAATCCTTCATGTTGAAACATGAAAACATTATCTTTCAAGTGTTCATTCAAGAAAATAGTCTTCACATCCATTTGATGAATTTTCCATCCATCCATTCTGTGCTACCATAGAAAATAGAGTATGGATGGTAGACCATTTTTCTATGGGAGCAAAAGTATCCTCATAATCAACACCTCCTTTCAGTGAAAATCCTTTTTCCATGAGCCATGTTTTGTGCTTGTCAAGTGAGTCATCTGATTTATATGTGTTCTTGAATACCCACTTGAAACCGATTAGTTTGCTTCCAAATACAAGATCTAGCAAATTTCATGTCCCATTATTGATGAGAGCATCATATTGAGAAGTGACTTCTTCAAAGGAAGTCGATTCAAGGTTAGTATATAAATTCAACTCACAATCATATGAAACATCCATGTCAACTATATCACCTGAGTTTGAATTATCTACATTACCTCCTTCTTATCTTGATGACACATGTTGGTTTCTATCTTTCCGACCTCATCAGGGTGAACACTTTCAAGTGTTTTTGTGAGCCATTTTGGTGGATTTTTTTGAGATGGTCCAGGTTTCTTGGCTAATTGAGATTGTGTTGAGTTTTCATCAAGCCTCAACTTTTCAATACCCTTTATCAAATCATACAAATGATCTTCAAGTTTTGATGAAATGGTGGGAAATTCTTCATGTGGGGAAGATGGTGCTTCAAAAGGATATTCTAGAGATTGACCCAAGATAGGGATCCCCCCTTCAAGATGTGGAATCTCATCATCAAATTCATGATATGTCTTTACATGAGTGAACATTTCCATATGATCAAGTTATTTCTTAACACTTTCGTTTTTATTGGAGGATTCAAGAAATATTATATTTCTGGAAAGTATGAATTTATTGTTTGTCTCATCGTAAAGATGATATCCCTTGGTGGTTTTTGAGTACCCCAAGAAGATGCTCTTCTCACTCCTTGCATCAAGCTTGTTTCTTTTCTCCTTAGGAATCAAGGCATAACAGATGGAACCAAAGACCCATAGATGCCTCACTAAAGGAATGTGGTCATACATCATTTCATATGGAATCTTTTTTTAAGAGCATGATATGGACACCTATTTTTGACATAAACTGCACATAAAACTACATGAGCCCAAAACATTAATTTAACATTCTTGAAAAACATCATGGAATGAACCATATTTAGGATTTCCATGTTCATTTGTTCATATATACCGTTCTATTGGGGATTGTATGGAACTGTGGTTTGATGTTTGAGCCCATGTTGGAAAAGGTAGCTTTCAAATTCGTTAGATGTATATGCTCTTCCATTATTAGTGTGAAGAGAGCCAATATGACACCAAGCTTCATTTTGAATCCATACATGAAAAATTTTAAAAGTTTCAAAAGCTTGCAATTTTTCTTTCATCAAGTACATCGAACACATCCTAGTGTAATCATGAGTAAAATTCATATCATCAATAAAATTCATGATATATATATTTCTGTTTGCAAAAGGAATAGGCGTAGGACCACACAAATTAGAATGAATTAATTCAAGCTTTCTACATGCTCTGGAAGTAGAATCATGAAATGACTATTTGTTGTGTTTTCCAAGGATACAAACATCACATTACTTCAATTTCCTAAGAATAGTAGGCAAACCAAAAACATCATTCGTTCTCAACCAATGGAGATTGTCATAATTAATATGGCCAAATATAGCATGCCACAAAAGACTACATGGAATTATACCTCCATCATGATGAGAGAGGTATGCAATAGTTTGTGTATGAGTATATTTCCCTTTCAACAACAACAATCTTCCATCTTCCATTTTGGTCATGATAACCATGTTGTTATAATCTTTTTGTATTTCAACTTTTCCACCGAACATATGAATAGAGTGTCCTTGTTGTCTGATGTGCACAAGGGACAACAAGTTCCTTTGTAGTTCAAGAAGAAAGAGTACATTGTGTAGAAGAAAATTTGAGAGTCCAGACAACTTAGGCCTAATGGTGCCCATTCTCAAAGGTTTAAGACTTTGTTGGTCTTCAAAATACACTATGCCATCTACATTTTCATCGAATTCTTAAAAGAGGTATCTTCTGAATGTCACGTGGGAAGTTGCAACTCTGTCAAGAAGCCATGCATCTCCCCAAGAAGAAAATGAAGTGTTAAAAAATCTTCAGTTACTCCTATATTGCTATGGGAAACAACGTAATAAGAAGGTGCTTCACCTTTCACTCATTCTAAATTTTTACCTCTGTCTTCTTTCTGATCTGTATAACTTTTTTTATCTTCTCCCATAGAACTCTATAGTTAGTTTGTTCATATGACCCATTCCTTCCACAATGGGTACAATGAAGCTTAGATCTATGATATAGATTATGCCAACCTACGTTCCTCTAAGCTTCTTCTTTCTGCGTCCCATGTTTCAAAACAAAACTCTCGTTATCTCAATCTTCACAACATCAGATATCTTGCAAGTCCCTTGCCCATTTTTGAAGGTATGAGACTTTGTCTATCTGCAAAATACACTATCTCATCTACATTTTCATCGATGTCTTCAAAGAGGTCTCTTTTGAATTTCACGTGACAAGTTGCACCTATGTCAAGAATCCATGCATCTCCCCAAGAAGAAGATGAAGAGTTAAACAATTGTTTAGTTACTCCTATATTGCAATGGGAAACAATGTAATGAGCAGGTGCGTTACCTTTCACTGGTTTTGAATTTTTATCTCTATCTTCTTGTTTATCTGTTTATCTTCCTTGATATTCTTCCATAGAATTCTGCAGTTAGTTGCTTCATGTGACCCATTCCTTCCCCAACGAGTACAATGAAGATCATATCTCTAACAAAGATTATGCCAACCCACCTACCTCTGATCTTCTTCTTTCTCCATCTCATGTTTGAAAACAAAACTCTCTTTATCTTGATCCTCACAACATCAAATATCTTGCAAGCCTCTCCTCCACGAATTAGGGCTTTTTTCTGCTTGATTTTGAGACAATTCGACTTGATGTTGTTTATTCCACGAGGCTTCAAGAAGTTCATGAAAAATGGAACGTTTTTGCAATGACAATAAGAAGGTGAGGATTATGCAGCTCAGCCAGCATGGTCTATAACAGGACCTTCATTGTGAGCAATGTCTTTAGATATGAACATTGCTTAGATCCCATGTGCTTTTTTCTTACCAAATTTAATGTAGAATCTCCACATGTAGTCCTTTGGAACAATCAAGCCATAAACGCTAGAGATATGACTGCATATAACAAAGCAGATTCTATGTTAAGAATTACTTCTCATCAAATGGCTTGTGAAACACTGGAATTTTATAGCATCTTTCTCCTCTTAGTACCAGTATGCATCGCGAAACATGTGGGAGTCATGTTAAGAGTGCAAAATCAATGATCGATATCGGTGATGGAGAAGTCGCACGGGGTCAAGAGTTATGGATAGTCATAAAAAATGGATATGTGCTTAGGCAGACGGGCATGTATGTGCGTTAGGGTTTGCCGAGGATAGTCAATTCAACGGGGGCAGTCGACGGGCAACGGTGACGTGAGTAGTCGGATCCGGTGAGAAATAAACAGTCGCGCGAAAACAGTCACCAATGTAACGAGGAACAGTCGCATCAGGTGAGAAGGGTTTCACGTGAACTAAACCCACTACGAAAAAGCACACAAATGAATGGCTTAAAGTTAGGGTTAAGAGTATTTGCACCTACACCACCAGAAGTCGCACGACGTAAATAAATGCACGGGTTAACGAATCATGGACAACAAATTATGGATAGACAGTGCAACAAAGGAAATTCCAGAGATTGACCCTTCGATGGAACTTTCGCTGAGATTTTGCTCTCCAACCCTAATTTACACGGCCTCAAACACTGGTATATTATGGATTAGGGTTTTTCATACTGGAACACAAATTCAACCAGAGAATCCTTCAAGCGTTTTCTGCTTGGATGAGGAAAGGAAACACCAGGAATCAAATGATGGAGTTATCCCTGCTGTGATACCACTCTCCTGCCAGGTGATTTAAACATGATAGGTGAATAAATACAAAGCAAATTAGTGTTAGTCTTCTTATCATTGTCACTTTATATTTACACTAATGTTACAATAACAAAATCTCAAGAATTACCTCTCCAACATATATTTTTCATATTTGAAAGGAAAATGTTAAAAAAACATATTTTATTATTATTTTTAATTACTTTACTCTTTATATATAAAATAACAAAATCTCAAAAATTACGTGTCCAACATATATTTCTCATATTTGAAAGGAAAAAAATTCAAAAAAACATATTTTATTATTATTTTTAATTACTTTATATTTGTGTCTCACTCTTTATATATAAAATTGATATTAAATTATTTTAGTGACTATAAATATTTAAACATTATATTTATCATTCACATTGTATTTTTTTTGTTATTGATATTTTTCAAATACTAAGTGTCAACATCAATTTGAAAACAAAAGAAATTACACATCCTATTTTGAATTTTGAATGTTCTATGTTTAGAATGTTTTATCTATATAATGTTTTATTATATATATGTTTTACTTATTGATTTCATATGCTTTTATTAATAAAATCACTCTCTACTTGTGTGTTGCAAAGCACCGTTGTTCATAGTCCAATAAATAGTCAAATAGCTAAAACATGGTAAGTGCAGCATCCACATCAACAAAATAGTGATGTGCAATGTACCACATAGTAGATTGCACATCAACAAAAACATAGGATTGGAAGTGTCACATGCCATGATACATAGGATTGAGCATTTTGTTTTGTTTATGTGGCACCTATCACATCGGAGTTACAAGTAGTTATATATTGAATTAGCATCCATTTTGCATGACCATTTGATGGCATCTATATCATATTGAGGTCAGGTTTGTTTTATATCGGTTTCATGTCGATTTCACATCCATTAAAATATGTATATGACCACCAAATTGAAAAATAAAGGGGTTCTTATTATTAACATGTGCTTGAAATTTAAAATATTAGAGATTGAGGACGTGAAATTATTTTTGTACACCCGAGTATAATTGTAGTTTGCTAAAGTCAATGAATAGCTAGAATTTTCACAAACTTAGTTTTTGAGAAAGGCTTCGTAAAGATATTGACAACCTAATCATTTTTATAGCAATACATAAGATTCACAACATTTTGTTGTACTAACTATCTCAAATAATGAGCATGAAGCTCCAGATGCTTCATTTTTTTGTGTGCAATAGGATTCTCTGCAACTTCTATCACATTTTGATTGTCACAATATACTGCAGTTGATTGTGACCTAGAAAATGAAATTCACCCGTGGGATGTAGAATCCACATGGCCTTTATAACAACATGCACAACACCATGATATTCCACTTTTGTGGTTGATAAATAAATTACCTTCTGCTTTTTACAGTATCATACATTGGGTCTAGAGCCAAGTTGGAACACGTAGTAATATGTAGACTTCTTGTCATCACCATCTCCAACCCAATTCAAGTCAATGTAAGTGATCACCTAGTTCACATTGTAACTTTCCTTGATATAACAAACAATTATATTTGTAGCTTCAAGGTAACTTTCTCATGGATCCTTCATAAATCAAGGAACCACATTGTTGGTAGAGGAAATATCATGTCAACTATGATTTAAATAGTTAAGACTACCAATAAGTTGTTAGTAGAATGTAGCATCAACATTCAAGCAATCACACTCCTTGGTTACCTTTACTCCCGACTAATAAGGTATATCACATGGTTTACATTCTTCCATTCTAAAATTTTGTAAAAGATTGAGAACATATTTAGGTTAATAATAAAGATACCACCATCCATTTGTAAAACAGGGATGCCCAAAAAGAAATGGAACAGTCCAAGGTTAGTAATCTCAAATGTGTCTATTAACTATTTCTTCAAGCCCAAAATTAAAATAACATTGCTTCCAACAATGACTAGGTCATCCATATATAATGCAACAATTAGTGTTTCACCTTTTGCATGCAATAAATAGCTATTATGATTTGATTCACAACATTTGAAACCAATATTGAAGAAAAAGGTCAATATTTTCATCCCATGTTGTAAGAGCCTATTTTAAACCATACAAGGATTTATTCTTTCAATACATAAGATTTCCATCCTTCAAATCACTTTTGACATCCATCTGATGTAGCTCCCATCCAAAGTGAGAATCAAGTGAAAGAATTAGTTGAATAGAATTAATCTTTGCAACCAATGAAAAGGTATTTATAATTCATGTCTTCCTGCTAGAAAAATCCCTTATCCACCAAATAAGCCTCATGTCTTTCAACAACTCATTGATATGTGAATTTGGTCTTGTAGACTGATTGACATTTCACTACATCCATTCCTTATGATCAAGAAAGTAAGTCCCATGTGTCATTCTTCATTAAGTAATGATACTCATCACCCATAACATTCTCTTATTTAGGTTGACCATGTGCATCTACATATATATCTAGATCGCATGTCTCTAGTACACATGACATTATAGCAACACTTCCATGCTATTTATGACTTCTATATCTTATTGAGACTTGATATCTCTGGCATCTTATCGAATAGTTTCAATTTTATTGATCACCCATTTGGAAAGACAAACCCCAATTGTTGAAGGATTTCATGTAACAAGATCATCATTTATGGATTGAACAAGGGTCCAAAATATTGTAGTTGATTCTTGGATGGAAGGTCAATTGTTATTTTAGTTAGACAATGAAGTTCACTAACTAATCGATGATCTTGTGAAACAATGAGTTGATCCATAATTCCCTATAATTTCCAAAGGACCGTTGCTCAACAAGCTAGAAGAGGAATTCAATGGGGTGATACCTAAGGTCTTCTCATCAAAGACAACATATATTCTATAGATAATATATTGCTTGAAAAGGTCAAAAAAAATTTAGGCCTTAGAATTTTTAGAATAAACCATCATGATACAAGAATTACTCTTTACATTTAGTTTCTTCTTTCTATCTCTATAATATGAGCCCATGATATGCATCCAAAGGTTCTAGGATCTCTAGGTGAGAGTTTCCTTTTTATCCACCTTTCAATTGGAGTCACATCCCATATAAATTTAGTCAAAATAATATTTAACAAATATTTTGAGCTACAAATGGATTCTTCCCAAAACATAGTCAATAGATCTTTGTCCCGAAGAAAAAAACATGAAATTTGAACCAAAGTTCAGTTTTTTATTTTAGAAACATCATTATTTTTAAGGTGTTTAAGATACAAATATCTTCCAAGAGATATCATTATGTGACAAGCATATTTTAAAATCCTTACCCACATGTTAACCTCCATTGTATAATCTTAAACATTTCACAAGTAGACCGCATTGTTTTTCATTTAATGACTTATATTTCTAGAACTTTTCAAAGACATAACTCTTATACTTCAATATTTATATGAAACGTATACCTGGAAAAATAATCAATGAAGGTCTATAATATCTTACATTATCTAGTGATGGTTTATTCGAGGTGCACAAGTCACTATGGACAAGTTCCAATTGATTATTTTCTCTCCAGTATTTCCTTGTTTCAAAGGAATTGTGATGATACTTTCCAAGCACACATCCTTCACATACTGTTACTGGAGAATCCCCCTGCGGACAAGTGGATTTCCTTTTGGATGCTAGATGCCTAACTCCAAGACAGAAAGTGCTATTATGGGCACTGAAATTCCTTTATCATAAAGCTAAACTATCAAAGTAGAAGAGGTAAGAAAGGAAAGTACCTTTTTACAGACATTTGTCCTTGCTCGCTCTCGCCTGATCTTGATCTCCAAGTTCAATTGAAGGTCTGGTGGTACAATGAGAAAGAAAAAAAATACTTCCTACTCTACTATGATTAGCTTTATAATGAATCTATGAAAGAAACAAGTTCAGATACACGAACTTTAAAGGAAACAGACCAAGCATAAATTCATATGAATGAGAACAAAGTGTTGCTTACAGCCATGGATGTAGTGCAACAACATCACCAAGCTCCCTTTGTCTAGACCCTTGCTCAAATAATCCACACACAGAACGTTCATGCTTCAATGATATCTCCCTTATGAGATCATAAGTTAGATGCTTTACAATGTCTCCCCCAATACCTCTTATGAGATCATAGGTTTGGTATCTCTCAATCTCTATTCTCATATGTATTTCATCCACCTTTTCACCATGAGAAGGCCTCCTTATATAGGCTTGGAGAGGCCAAACCACTTGAGATATATTTGGGATAAGTTGAGGATTCTTCTCTTTCAGTTGAGGATATTCCCTAAGATCATGCCTTGACCTCAGATTCAAATCCAACTACTTTCAGAGATTGAGGGGATTCTTCCCTGGTTTATCTCAACAAGCCAGAAATTCTCTCAAAAAGGGTAGCGCTCCCCCAAAAGGGTGCACATAGCACTATAACTCTCCCCCAAAGAAGGATAGGGAGTGTCGACGCTCCCTGATAGTGTATAGGGGAGCGTTGCCTTCCAAAATTGATTTTTGAGTAGTTTTCTCCATGGAAAAAGACTTGTACTCTTTGTCAACTGATTTCTCCTCTTCAAAACTAGTCTTTAAGGTGTCTTAAGTGTCCTTATGATGTCGTTAGAGACACGACATAGGCAAGATGGTAGTATGATGTTTGCGACATTGCAACATTTATGACACTTGTTGTGACACTATTGAAGTGAGTAATTTTGATGTGTAACAAATTGTCCCCCAAAGTGAGAAGTTAGAATATGGGAACCGATGATTGAAGTACTTTGTAGAATTTTTTAAGAAAGGGTACAGACACAAAGAACCTGATAGAAGCTACAAACAAACATCCAACAGACATTAATGACATGTTTCAAACCCAAGGCAAGCATACCTATGCTTGAGTGATAAAGACTTTTTAGGTATGGCCGCCATAAAATACACTGCGCATCCATAATTACATTGATAAAAGGTATAGCCACTAAAGATACAATGTGGATATATACTCCCATAACATGAACTGATCGTAGCCATGAAGAATACACAGTGGATCTACGAGACGACAAGACATAGCCACAACCAATACAAAGTGGATCTATGCAATAGTATATGTGTCAATGTTCAAAAGAAACTCCATCGTAACCTGGGCAAAGTACATATCAGAGTGATGACTCAACCCAGGGTCTTCTTTTTCGATATCGTTGTAGTACGAATCTAACCATGTGAATAGATGTCCTGATGTCGAACATGGTAGAAACCACTTGATTACCGATCAATGAGGTAAACCGTTAACAAGTGTGAGAGAAATTACCATTGATGTCAATGATTCCCAAGGTACCCTAGTACATTCCAGCGAATGTGAATAGATGAGCAGAAGTCGAACATTTTTGTAATCATCTGATCAGAGGTCAATGATGTAAACCCATTATCGGATGTGAGGAGGCATGGCATTGAGGTATGCAGGTCCCAAGGTACTAACTAGTTTCTAAGTCTAGTTCCCGAATGATGTGTTGAGGTCGACAGGAATAGACTCGTCGCAGGAGGGCCTTGATGTATCCCCCATCAACGACACAAAAAAGACACATATATGTAAATTGATAGATCAAATGAACATGGACTAACATGGGTATTGAAACAATAATATTTGTGATGGCTGAATCTCGAGGAAGATACTTCCCTTGAACACTGAGGCACAACAACAGAAACATGATATGGACCAAAACACGATGATGCAATGGATACAATGAGTTTTTCCGGGTGACCCAAAGGAGTAAAGAAACTCAGAGGATTGGCTCAGTGCATAGGTTCAGTGGATTAAAATGTATTCAAAGACAAAGTGTCATGTTCAAGGGAGACCGTAAGAGTTACTGGTAGTGTTCTCAAAAGTTTCTTGGCTTGCTTCATTCAATTTTTCCCCCATCCAGATAGACGAGTACCTCTTTTTAATTTAACGAGCTCGAGGAGGGTAACACATGCTCGATATAACTCACCTTCAGTAAGTCCCTCTTCCTTTGTTTAACAAACTAGAAGAAGTAGGGGTTCGGTCCCATATGGGCCCTTCAATGTATAATTGTTTATCGAGTCCAGAGAAGGTAAACTCGGTGGTTTTTCATATTTAGAGAGTCTAAAAATTATTTAAAGATGACTCCAATGTTGTGCTTTTTCATAATGTTAGTCTTGCGAGGCCAAAAAAGAGACAAATTATCACTCGAAAGGCGCCCTTTCAAACCTTTTAATGAGTGGGAAAGGAAGAAAGATCACTCGACAATCTTTTCACGTTTAGAGAGTCTGAAAAGAGCTTAAAGAAGACTCTAGGGGGTTCCTTTTTCATATATCCATGCGATCCCAAAAAAGAGATAAAAGGTTGCTCGGTCACATTCTCATGTTTTTTATGAGTGTGAGAAAGAACAAAGACTAAGCTTGATACTCTGTCCCCAGCTTGAAAGCTAGTGGCTTAACTCCAAAACGATCATCAACGGCTGGAGACATCCCCCCCAAGCTTCAATTCATTCACCAACTTTGAGGTTGTCACAAATTTCTGTACTAGATGGAGAAAAAGGATACAAGTGGATGAAAAGAAGGTTCAAATATGAGACCTAATGAAAGACTTGACTCAACATCTACGAGATCTAGTGAAAGACTTGACCTGATAGGAGAGGTGATTGTTTCATTTTTTAACAAGCTTGACACAGGAAAAGAACTATGCTCAAGGTTCTGGGTTCAATCACGAGATCCCTGTTTCATTTTTTAACGAGCTTGCTACAGAGAAGAAAAAATATGCTTATGAACTCTGTTTCATTGTTTAAGGAGCTTGCCATAGAGAAGAGAAACTAGGCTCGTAGCTTCTATTTCATTTTTTAACGAGCTTTCCACATAGAGGAAAATTGTGCTCATGGACTCTGCTTGATCATGGCTTCCAAGAGCTATTCACTGGACGGAAGAAAAATACTCTGGAAGGAACACATGTCTGGGATAGGGGTAAGGAGATCGGGCTCCAATAGCCCTACCAAAGAGATCACCATGTCAACTACCAGATCTAAGTCACAAAAGGATGAGATTACAATGGGAGGATCATATTCATCGATAGCTGAAGGCATGGGAGACAACACCACATAATTGACCTGTGGCAGGGGTGATACCGACTACATATAGGAACTGTTTAGGGAGGTCATTGGATTGATGGTCAAGTCAGGTCCAACAAACTAAAGTTGATCAATAGTCACCATTCTTCCATCGTGCGAGAAATATATCACACGAAAATGAGTAGACACAATAGCTTTCATGGCATAGACATAATATCTCTCAAGGAGTAAATCGAAATCCAAGGGGTCCTAAACTACCATAACATCAATAAAGATGATTTTCCCTCCCAAAGTTACAGGAAACTTAGGAAGGATCCCTAAAGGGTGACTAGTTCTTCTGTTAAAAGCAAACAGAGTCTGGGTAACTGGCACAAGCTAAGGATAACCCAAAGCTTGCCTTGAAAGGAATGTGAGAGGGAAGATGAGGCCCAGTTAGCACACCCCAATCAAACAGGATGGCCTCATTATGTGGAGGGGGTTTTGTAGGAGAAGGAGGAATTCCCCCCGACATAGTAGATTCTGTATTAACTAGAAAAACGTGGGCAATATCATGTTTACTCTCTAGAGGGAGAGTAGGATCGATCGATGATGGGATCAGATCGACCACTTTGTCACTCTTTAAAGGAAGAGTGGGATTGATCAATGATGTAACTGGAGCAACCACTTTGGCACTCGTCATAGGAAGAGTGGGATTGACTGATGATGAAATCGGAGAAACCACTTTGGAACTCATCAAAGGAGGATTGGGATCGATCAATGGTGCAATCGGATCGACCACTTTGACACTCTTTGAAGGAGGAGTGGGATTGATCGATGGTGGAATCAGATCGGCCACATTGTCACTCTTCAGATGAAGGGTGGGACTGAACGAGGAAGGAACTAGATCAGTCACTTTGGGTTCACTCTGTAGATGAAGAGTGGGGTTGACTGATGATGGAACTAGATCAGCTACTTTGGTTAGCGGTTCAATCGAGGATGAAACTACATTGACCACCGGATCAACCAGATTGACTAGAGATGGAACTAGATTGACCATTCCATCAACTAATGATGGGTTGGGGGAAAGCCTACGATAACCAATTGGAATTTGAATCTTTTCCAAAAGAGAAGAAGCCTCGTCCATGTGAGGATAAAGGTGAGAATAATGATCACCTTTTCAGAACATACAAGAGAATTTGACAGTTGTCTTCTTCTTATCAACCTTAACGTCACTAATCGACGGGGTATCACTGGCATGACCAATAGTGGCCGATGATGGAGAGGACCACACTTCTAATACATTGGGAATACCAGGGAAATCCCTCAGAAAGTGGTCACCCTTACAAAGACTGCAAGGGAATTTGGGTTTTAGATTCTTCGTTTTAATCTTGTTGGCCTCATCAACACTCCCAGTACTATTAGCAGTCGCTGGTTGTTTGGATCCAGGATTTGATATAGTTGGAGGTTTGGTCCCTTTCTGGTTCTTCTTCTTATATTTTCGTTTCTTCTTCTTCTTATCAATCTGGCTACTCGCTTGAAAGCTTTCACTAGGCAAAGAAGGAGAAATGGAAGGAGACCTGATGGATGAAGAAGGAGAAAGGTCAACATGAGGTTGATGTGTGGGTGGTGTGATCTGAAGCGCCTGCATTCAAGATCACCAGAGTGGAAAACAACCATAATGGTAACCCAATTGTGAGACCTGGAAGGCTCAAAGTAGCGATGTAAGGAGGACCAATGTTTCCGTAAGAAGGAAATATAAAGGGTTCCCCTGGAAAATGGGTTCCTTCATTGGTCATTCTGGGAACTGACACCATAAAAATAAAGATCCAACCTAGATTCTGCTAGGGAGAACAAACAACACATGCTAAAAATCTAGTGAGCAAGCAAGCAAACAAAACCTTCTCACAATGAGCACACTAGTTGGTTATGAAATCCAATGTCACGGGAACAAAGTAAGAAGGGGCTAATATAGAGAGGGTGGAAAAGTTACGTTGACGACCTACTTAACGGAATTACACCTTGGTGCAAGCTTCCATGCAATAATTGTACATTTACCCTCCAAGGAGCCTAAGTGATTCTATCCAATGTCGATTCCAGGTACCTTGAAGACTTGCCCCTCCACAGTCACCTTGTGTAAATTGTTGAAATAATGTAACTGCGAAGAGCATTCTTATTATTATTAGATCAAATCCTTATTGTGGATTAATCATGTCATTATTATTATTATTGTTATTGGATTAATCCCCATTGTGAAGTAATCATGTTGGTAATTGTATAAGGACCAAATCCCCTTTTGCGGATTGGTCATCGGACAATTATAAAGGGCAGAATAAGAAGTCGGCCCCAACAGTTATTATGGAAGACCCAGAATTAATTAAAGGTGGGTTTACCCACCGAGAGTGAGAGTTCAGCCCTGCCAGTTGTGACCTTTCACACATGCCAATCTTGTATAAATAAGAGGCCAGCGCCTCACTTCTAACAAACAACTCACTTGCTCATTTCTCTTATGAGGCAAGCTACAATTACCAAAGAGAGGATAAGAAGAGTGGCACATCTCTTGGGGAGGATTTTCTGTATTGGTTTGAGTTATCTCTTGAACATTGTATAAGCTATTTATGATAAGGAAGTTTTTGCTCGGTTTTCTTCCCCTAGAGGGTATCCCAAGGTAAATGTTGTGTCTCTTATGAATGTGTATTTCTCAGTGATCTTGTTCTTATTATGTTGTTATCTATTGAAATGCAAAGAACTATAATAATGGCATAAACATTAACATGGTATCAGAGCCAACCTGAAGGAAACACTATTTGCAAGAGAAAAA
>JASDQU010714245.1:16048-35652 GCA_032191745.1 Picea mariana
AACTGGTGATCTCCCAGTTCACCAGTTAGGGGGGTGTTAGAGAATATTTCATGTTAATAGGAACGTCTTTTATTTCTCGTTAATAATAACACATAGGCACTTTAGGAATGTGTTCACATTCATATAGAGCGTGCGCATTATTTTTATTTCAATTTTTTTTAGGAACGTGTACTTGTTCTTGTACACATGTTTTTCAAGAATGCATGCACATTCCTGAGAACGTGCATGCATTCTTGGGAACATTCCTATGTGGTTTGTTGAGTGGAGGTTCAGGGTTTTCCAAAACTATCACATCACGAATGTGTGCACGTTCCTAGAAATGTACACGTGTTCCTACTAATGTGCATTTTTTCTCACCCCATTGCCACTTTATCGTCCACCAACTTCGTGCACTCACTCATAGTATATCCTTTGAATCAAGGAAACCTTCAATAACAACAATAAATTTTTTGTGCATGTACTTCACAAAAAACTACTTTTACCAAAACTCTACCTTATTTTCAATCCAAGTTAGTCAATGTATAGACAAAAAATTTCTACTCAAGTGAGGTACATGATACAGATCAATGATCACATCATTTCTGAAATTCAATCTTTTCACAACCAATAGCAGTAGCAATATGATCATTTTTTTACAAATATTTCTTTTCTGCAACCTCTTTTATTGAATGAAAGGGGGGTTAAGCATCTTTATCCATGTCTTGGGCACAACTAGAGTTGACTATCCATTCACTCTAACAAGTATGAGTATGCAAGGCATTAGAATCACTAACATAAAATGTATATCTATATTCATTACCTTCTAAAGTTAAATTTTGTAGGTCCATTAATATTCTAATAGACACATATTATTCAAGTTCTTCCCTTTCTCTTCTAGGTCATTGGTATTCTACCAACAAGCCTTATCCATATGTTCTAATTTTTTTCAATAGAGATATGTATTATTCTTTCTACCTTTGTTAGTCAAAGTGTGATCACCATACTTCTTCTTATTGTTCTTCTTGATGTAGTCGAAAGATTTATCTTATTGACCTCTTTATTTATACGTTTCCTAACCTTTTACCTTCAATGAATGGGCATGTTGCTTGACCTCAAGTTTCCGTTCATTAATTTTTTTTTCTATGACTTAATCAACAAACAATAGGAAGAGTCAAAAGAGTAATCCTTTCCATCATATTTTCTAGAGCTCAAGTTGGCATGGAATGCAATCAAAACACATCATAAGGTGTATTTATATTCATTAGAATGTATTCTATGAATTGACCATCTTTCATGGGAAAATCCTTTATGTATTCACGTGATTTTAACTGAAGTTATTTCGCATGGCCTAGATAGTCTTTAATTTCTCCAAAAGAGATAAGATATTGAAAGATTTACTCTTACTCAATATCCATAATTTAACTTTCATTAGTTTTATCAAATAGATTCTTCGACATATTTTAGATGGCATTTGGGTAGTTGATCCCACTTGTATGAAATTAAATCTCCCTATAGATGTAGATTGTTATCATTTATACATTCTCATCCTTCTTGTTTTTCATGAGAAACTTATACTCATCATCCTTTGGCTCTAAAAACACATTTTTTGTAAACTACCATAGTGATTTAATTTTCAACGATGTTTCCATATCTTGTGCACAAATTCCATAATTATGGCCATTCATAACCACATGTTATGGTTTAGAACTCATACTATCAGTTTATATATCTAATCCTTGCTTAAGTCTACAAGTTGAGACCTTGAGTCAATCTTTCAAAAAAATCCAGCTTGTCATGAGTGTTTACAACTAACAACCTCCACAGAATTGTAGACAACATGCTGGATCTCAAACCTCTAGCTCTTGTATGATGTTGGAGAATCAAAGGATTAGGTATATGAGAGAGCTATTATTCCAAGAGAGATATTGTGTCTAAATGTGTTGTTAGAACACTTAAATCATAATTGAGCATTTCTAATCATACATAATAGATTTCACATATATTCACCATCATATCATAGATCAATCAAAAGAGCCATCTTATATAGCACCAATACATAACCAAATCCCTTGAAGTGAGGAAAACAAGCTCCACATATATTGTTTAGGACACATAAAAAACTTCTTCATTTATACCTTTCTCTATGCACTAGTGGACTATTTTGTTTTAACAACCTTACTAGTCAAATGCCTAGTTGACTATTTAGTTGGTCTCTTATTCGACCACTTAGACAAACTCTTATTGTGATTATCAAATATTGATTAATGGTCTCCAAAAAAACCATAGGTGTGATGAACTGGCATATCTTATTGCTCCAATGCTACATAATGATATGAGGCTAGGGATATGGTTAACTTTGAACATGTAGGAGCTTGGTTTGAAATGGGGGATTATTGTTCAATCCATGTGTTGGGATTTTCAAGGTTCCACATTGCATTCCCTAAGTTTATTCATACTAAGGTGACAATCTAAGGGGTGTGTAGACAAATGTTTATCACTAAGAAACAATTTACAAACATGAAGAAGGCCACCCCTCACAAAGTCTTGTAGGCTTGGTTTGGGACATACTTCTCACATGTGTGGGTAAAAGAGGATGTTTAGGAAACATAGTAGTTGGACCTAGATTTCATTATTCTAATTGTATTGCAATAGGAACCACACAATGCTCTCATGGAATTCTATGTCCAAATAAGGTAAGATTGCATGTGAGATCAACATATAGAGTAGGATTTAAGAAGGAAGAGAAGAAATTTTGATGCGAATGTTGTGGTTCTACTAGTGGAATTGGAAACATCTTAAAAGAATTTGTCAATAGTGGAACCCAATAAGGGACATTGATACATTTTAGATAAATATACTAGTCATGGGGTAAGGGAGAGGCTTCATGATGAAGCATAGAAATGAAAGGATGTACCCAAGTGTGATGAAGAGACATGAAACCAAAAAGAAGAAAGTTGTCGATGAGAAAAAAGTTATAGATCAATCCACAAAGATTAATGATTTCAATGAGAAGTGAGCGGTATATGAAACTATGAAGATGAAAAATGTTAATAAGTGAGAAACAAGAGATGAAGTCATGAAGAAAGTAGTGGATGATGACCAACAAGTGAATGATGAGGCTACAAAGAACGTTGAAGCAAAGAGAATAGGAACCAAAGAAATCGTGAAGGAGAAGGCCTTTGGTGAAAAATGAGAATTTGAGGAAGTAGAGATAACCAAATAGCAAGAGAAAAGAGAATATTATAATTAATTAGTAATTTTTAATAACTACTATAATTATCAAGTAATATTTTATAAATTTATGCTTTGTTGATCAATTTTTACCATATGAAACATGTTATAGCGCAATTTGTAGTTTGGGCAAAGCCTGACCCAACCAAGAAACAAGTGCTACAACTTGGGAATCCTATACCCAATGTCACCTCGATGTAGGTCCCACACTTCAAGGGTGACTAGGTCACTCTAGGTCATATAGGTCAAATATACATGGAATAAATGGTTGGGAGAGATGCCTAGAATGACATAGTCACCCTTGAAGTGCAGGACCTGCATAGAAGTGACATTGGGTATAGGATTCCCAATTTGTAGCACTTGTTTTCGTGGTTGGATCGGGCTTTTCCCAACCTACAACTTGTGCTATAATAAAACCCACCAAAGGACACTTACCGAGAGTGGATGACATTAACTACATATTGTTAGAAGATATCCATTAGGTCAGGGAAAAGGTTACTCATCCATGGTATAATCTTCATGATTAGATTTCTATTTTTTGGATAATAAGATTAAGTTGTTGTTTTTTTGTTATTGGTTTTTTAAGCTTGATTTTTGAATTATTTTTCATGTAAATATATGTGTTTGATGGGTTTTGTCTAATGTGATTTATGTTAGTTCATAAGATAAGTTTTAAATTTAATTTATGGTTTAATATTAAATTGATTAATTTATTATAATGGAAGAGAAACCAATTTATGTAATATTGGTTTCACTATTTAGCTCATTCATATTAATGCGTACTTAACCTTACTTCAAACAAAAAGGATATTGTTTTTTGGTAAGTTGATCTAATTTAGGCTCAACACTAACCATATGGTATGATACTCATAAAATTTGTTAAATAGAAAAGAATTATGAGAATGACTTTAAACCAAGCAAATTTAGACTATCAATTAATTCATTTCCTCTTCACTAAGATTTATGGTTTTTGCATTTTTTATTCGCATTTGTTACTTTCAACTTAAATTTTTTTATACTTTCCTTTATTCAATAGGCATTTAAATATTGCTCTCATTTTATTACACACCTTACTCGTTCCTTTATTTTTTTGTTTTATTAGCTTCCTCTCGTTAAAATGAAGGTAATTCACTTAAATTTAACTTTAATTACAATGAGTAAGTTATAACATGTCGGTTTATAAGACTTAACCTGGATAGAAGTTAACATCAATTACCATATTTTAGGAAATGAATTCACATAAATCATCATTAACTATATCTTACATTTTTAACCAATTAAAACGTTCTCATTAATCAAGATATTATTCCATATAAATTACGTTCTTATTCACTAACTTTCTTCTTCCTTACTCTTTCCATTATACTCTCAACGCTATCATTTTCCTTTGATTTCTCTTTCATATTTCTTACCTCAAAGCCTACCCTTTTCATTTCAATTTATTATTCGTGTTTGATGTGACAACAATCATTCATCAAGGTTGTGCTTTCCAAAGTGATTGGTGTTTTATATCCCTGTAAATGCTTATGAAATGTTTGCTTAAATGTTGAATCACTTGAGGTGTTTTGATGAGAATTGTAATCCTTTTTTCGTCATTGACTAAGCAATAAAGATATCATTTCCCTCATCTCGTTCTTTATTTCTATGTGTGTTGTAGGTGAATTCCCCTGCGGACAAGTGGAGTCCCTCTTGGTCTCTAGACTCCTAAGGCCAAGACAGAAAAGTGCTTAACATGGACACTGACTTCCTTTTAGATCTAATCAAGCTAATAAATGAAAGAGAAGGAGAAAGATATGTACCTTACTAGAGACATTTGTCCTCGCAAAGTCTTGGCTGAGCTTCGATCCTGAGCTCCCTGATAGATCCTGTAGGACAAACAAAAATACAATGGACTTCCTACTCTATTGATATTAGCTCAAATATAAATCCATCTACTGCAGACAAACTCATATGGAACAAGCATACGTTTGAAATAAATAGGCCAAGCATTAATTATTAATGAGAACAAGTAAAGATACTTAGAATCCTTTGAATGAAGGTGAAACAACTTCTTCCAGTTCTCCTTGTCCAACCCCTTTGCTCAAGTAATCTACACTGATTGCTTTGATGACATCTCACTCATGAGATCATAAGTTTCACATCTCCAATCTTTTCCATGTCAATACCACTTATAGGATCATAAGTTTGGTATCAATCTCTAGTCTTTCCTATACCTTTCACTATGAGAAGGCCTCTTTATATAACCTTGGAGAGGTCCAACCACTTGAGAGATCTTTGGGATAAGTTGAGGATTCCTCTCCTTTAGTTGAGGATCTTCCCTAAGATCATGCCTTGACCATCTATTCGAATCCAACTACCTTCAGGAATTGAGGGATTGTTCCCTGATTTGCCTCAACAAACCCAAAATTTGCAAAAGAAAAGGGTAGTGCTCCCCCAAAAGGGTGCACAGGGCACTCAAACACTCCCCTAAAGAGGATCAAGGAGCACCAGCACTCCCTGACAGTGGGTAGGGGAGCGTTCCTCTCCAAAATCCATTTATTTGTGGTTTTCTCAATGGCAAAAGGTTTGTACTCCCTGTTAAGTGACTTCTCTTCTTTAAAACTAGTCTTTGGGGTGTCTTAAGTGTCTTTGTGATGTCATTAGAGGCACGACATGGGCAAGGTGGCAGTATACTGTTTGTGACACTTGCAACACTTGTCGTTAAGATGTGACACTTGCAGACAAGATGCGACACTTACAACACTTGTAATGACGACACTTGCGACACTATCGAAGTGAGTAATTTTGAGGTGTAACAATGTGTATTTATATTCTTCATTTCTATGTTTATTAATTTGTTCCTATAGGCGATGCTCCCAACAACTGGTATCATAGCAGGTTCAGGAGAGCATGAGGTGGCTGGGCAACGAGGAGAAGGTAAAAGGAGTTGGTCGTTGGTCATTCATGTAGAGAAATAGGTTCAACCTATAAAGAGAGTTGACGGTTTCTTGTGGAGCCACAGAAAAAAAAGGTGATACAGAGTGGCCATAGAAAGTGAAAGGGATTCGATAATGATCCACTATAGATGGAATATGAGAAAATTTGAAAGGTACTCAGCATGGTGAGGACGTCTTGGGAAATCGAGTTCGTTAGGGGAGAATGATTAATTCCATCCTAGACGATTTTGTGGAGCACACTGCGCAGGGAAACCACTAAGTGTGGGTGCTATGGTATTGCATTGTGGGGGTACCTACTCAAGACCAATGGAACAAGGCAAGTCTTTAAGGGAGCATTTGGACAGTTGGTATATCTAGCCCCTGAGTTGAGTTCTATCACTCGGGACGCTATCCTTATGTTTTTTAATGTTGGGACTGGACAAAGAGTGGCAAGCTTCTGAAGAGGAAGAGTTTTGGAGTGGTCGGGTCAGTGTTTGATTTCCCCAGGAAGGACAAAATCCAAATTCCCTATGTAAACACCATGATCTATTATGTTTGTCTTGTTCGGGTTTGGAGTTGTTTATTACTCCAGTGCAGGTGACAGAGTTGGCATCGACATTGGATAGCGGTGACAGTAATGGATATGTTGACGATATCTAGGCTAAGCTAACAGAATGCAAGGTGGAAATTTTTCATAGATGGGAGCTCCAGTAGAGGACTTGGTTTCCCACTAAGATGGAAAGGAAGAGGTTTGAATACAAGCTTTGAGGTAGAGTTGACAGTTTTCTAATAATATGTAAATGGGAATATGACTATAAGACCTGGTTGGGAATGCATACCCTAGGTTTGAAATGTCACCGGTAAAGACTAGCCAGCCTAGGTGATAGGGGAAACATGTGGTAATCCCAAACACCTTATCTTTGAGGGAAGTTTGGTTGGTTTTAGACATGGAAAAAAGTTATTTCAAATTTAATGTCCTTGATCCGGACCTTTTGTAATTGTACATATAGGTTGGTGAGTTGTTGGCACCTAGTTTTGGTGTTTTGCACACATGAGTAGCACATAGAGATTTGTTATCAAAAACAGGGTGCACATAGTTTATAGTGTTGTGCACACCAGGGTATGTGCACACATTTCACAGTGTTGCACACACTTGGGTAAGTGCACGTGAATGACCTAGAAGTGTGTGAAGAGAAGAGTTATATCTATGTATATATATGGATGAATATGTATGGAAACCTGAGAGCTTGTGTGATTATGAGGTTGATGAGCCAAGACGCAGATCGGCCAGTGCGCCTATCCATGTAAATATAATCTAAGTTATTAATATAATATTACATTGTTGTGCATAGACAGACTCAGAAGAAAAGAGATGGGGGGATAAATCCACTGGAAAAGGGAAAAGGGGGTGAGGCGTAAGTCTTAGGGGAATATTTTATAATATTCTAGAAAAATGTAATGTAGGATAATTATTTTATCCTAAGTTTGTGAGGGTAGGGAACGAATCACCAAGTAGCTTAAGATACCTCTGAAGGTGAAATATGTTGATTTGAAGGCATGCAATATATATTATTGGACTTAGTGTATTTTTATTCGTATTATTGGATTATTGACTCTTGCATGCAGAAGGGGTTGGTTCCGGGAGATGACGACTATTAGCTTATCTGTTTAGAGAAGATTGTAAAGAGTGGTGGTGTTGTAATCATATTTTTTCTATTCAAAAGGCGGGTTATCAGGCCCATGAGCATTATATCTGGGTGAGAGATTTGTTTTTGAAGAAGCGGGTTGTCATCCCCATGAGCATACTCTCTAGGTGAGATATTTTGTTTGGAATTGTTCCCTAGTGCATTGGGAATTAGTCATAGGGCTCATAAGCTTCTTGTCCATATTTTCGTTGGTAAACCTAGAAAGGAAGTGGGAAAACCAAGGGACTGTTGAGCAAAGAATGGGCACACTTCCTTGGGTGTGACAGGTGTGTGGGAAATGAGGGACTGTGGGCTAGTTGCAACAATGGGCACCTGGGATTGAGAAATTCTGTTGGCAATCATACCTTATCCTGACACTAGGAACCCTTTTTCCCTGGTGGAGTTAAGCCCCAAATCAGGGGTGACCTTTTGCTGAGACATTATGAGAAACATATTCTATGGTTGGGAGGGATGTCTGAGTTCTACGTGTAGTTGGTGACTTTCATAAAAGATAAGTGTTCTCTATGTGCTTGTATTATTTACCGTGTGTTTGTTTATCTATGTTTGGCATGGGTTAATTCTTGTATGTTGTCTCATATACGTATTTTTTGTTATTATGTTTAATGTTGCTTGCACATGTAATTATGGTGTTGATAGTCATTATTTTTAGTTGTTCTTGAGTATGAAAATTGTTGATATTTTTCCTGTTAAGTTATCCTTTGATATTGGTCACGAGTCTCCATGGAAAGGATTGAATGGTAGGGTGCACAGGAAAGTAACATGTACACACAAGAGGCTATAATTTGTGTGTGTGTGCAGGTAATTAGACCCCACACACAAGGAAATCAAAATTGGTGTATGACACTAGAGTGGTTGTGTCCACAATTGTGTTGTGTGATCAGTGCACTTGTTCGTAGTTGTTTGAGTTACTTTTGTTTCTTAGATTTTTTTTAAAGGAATAAAGTAAGTGTGGTGTGACTCAGTTTGAGGTTGAGCGCACTACTTCAAGTGATACTGTGATGAATAAAATTTACTATAGAATCTGTGCAATGGATTTTTAGAGTAGCATGGCCTAGTAGTATGTTGGGGATGTTACAGTTTGGTTGATACATAGCTACAAAAGTTGAGTTTGTGTGACGTGACCTAGCCTGGGGTGGTTGGGGACATTACATTTTGGTATCAGAGTTATTGGTTCAACTCTAGACTTGTATGGGCCAAAGGTAAACAAGAAGCATCGTAGCTCTAGTTTCAACACTGAGCATGCATGAGTCGAGCTATACTTAAGGAAAAAACTTAGACTAGTAATTCTTCGAATTTGGAATGTGTGTCCATGGTGCACATTAAGTAAGAATGTGCATATGTGTGCACTAAATTCATGATATCGTGGAGTGTGGCATTCAAACTACACAGTAAACAATGGTGCATGGGTGTGCGCACTAAAGGTTTGGGGATGCTCAGAACAAATTTGTGGTGCATTCACAATATTGATTCACGGTGTACATGTTAAGTGTTGAAATGATGCATTGGTATGTGTTTGATCCATAATTGGATCCAGGAGCTTGATGGGGCTCAGAAAGGCCTAAAAATTAAAGTTCTCAAAATGTCTTCAAACCAAACATGTGCACAGGCCTCATTGATATGAACCCAACGCAACTTTAACGGGCTCAAACGGACATCGTATGCTCACATTATAGTGGTCTATTCATTTTTCCAAACATGCAAAAAAATGTTGACTGTATAGTATGTACAGTGCCACGTGGAAACTGACTGTATAGGACATAGGGATGTATAGCTGACATGGAAGGCACAATTGGCAGTTTGGATGTGACATCTAGTAGTTGAACGTACAATAACTGGGCGTATAGACTGACACGTGGCAGGGTAACTGGGCGTACGGATGCTGACCACGTCAGCACACCTGCCACGTGTCAAACTTTCCACGCCATTTGTACAGGTGTGTCATGTGTCACCCTTGTAGTAGTGACACATTTTACCCCCATATTGGTCCACCTGTCTTGTACATGTCAGCATCCGTACGCCTAGTCACCCTGCCACGTGTCATTCCATACACCCAGTCACTGTACAGTCAACTACCAAGTGTCACCTCCACACTGCCAACTATGCATGCCGCGTCAGTTGTAAGGTTGTATGGATTGTACAGTCAGCTTCCACATATCACTATATGGATTGTACAGTCATCATTTTTTTTCCTCTTTGGAAAAATGAACAGACCACCATAACTTGAGCATACGACGTCTGTTTGAGCCCATTCAAGTTGCGAAATTTTTTCGAAACTCTTTCTCATCCTGAGCAAGTCCCTCTTATGATGCCATCTTCTCACTTTGAGAAGTTCTATTTCTCAATCCAATCAATGGATTCTCTTCAACAATATCACCTTCACCATGAAGTAGTGTTTCCCTGGTTAACATGAAAACTCAAATCCAAATGTCAACTAGCTCTGATACCACTTGATCCGAAAAGATCTTTTACAGGACAATGGTTGAGTTATTAAGCATGTGTTGATTAACCATTTAGGAAGCTTAAATAAAGAGGAATATTTATAGAAGAAATATAACATCCATATGAACATGTACAGAACTAAAATAAAGCATAAAATAATAGCAAACCATAACACCAATGTGATAACGGAGTTCGACAATCTTGCCTACGTCTACGGGCCTTTGTCTTAATGGGTGAGGCTTTCTTATTTATTTTCAAAGATCAATAAGTACATCACAATAGCTCCAAAAGGTTACAAAACTAACCTAGTCTTGTTCTACCAAATCTCTAGAACCCAACAGAAGAAACGACACTCAAATAGGATGACCAGAGCTCCCAGAAATGGCCCACAAAGATGTGATCCTCAACAACTTCCCTGCATAAAAATGGATTTAGCTTGGATTATATTCATCATAAACCTACTATGAATCTGCTCCCATGGCCTCAAGAAGGCTTGGTTTATATAGATCTAAAGTTGGTAACCATATTCCAACTTCCTCCCAAGATTTGGCCTCAAAAAGGGCCCAATATTGGGGGATATTGGGCCCTTTTTTAGGCCAGATCTTGGGAGGAAGTTGGAACATGGTTACCAAATTCGGATATATATAAACAATTCCTTCCTAAGGCCATGGGAGGAGATTTAGAGGAGGTTTATGATGAATATTTTCCAAGCCAAATCCATTTTTATTTAGGGAAGTTGTTGAGGAGCGCACCTTTGCGGGCCATTTCTGGGAGCTCCAGTCATCTGATTTGAGTGTTGTTTCTTCTATTGCATTCTAGAGATCTGGTAGAACAAGACAAGATTAGTTTTTTAACCTTTTTGGATTTCTTTGATGTACTTATTGATATTTGAACATAAATAAGAAAGCCTCACCCATTGAGACAAAGGACTAAAGATGTAGGCGAGATTGTCGAACTCCGTTATAACATTGGTGTTATGGTTTGTTGTTGTTTTATGCTTCATTTCAGTTCTGTACATGTTCATATGTCTGCTATATTTATTATATAATTCTTCCTCTTTATTTAAGCTTCCTAAATGGTTAATAAACACATGCTTAATAACTCAACCATTGTCATGCAAAAGATATTTTTGGATCAAGTGGTATCATAGCTAGTTGACGTTTAGATTTGATTTTGCATGTTAACCAAGGAAAATATACTTCATGGTGAAGGCGATCTTGTTGAAGAGAATCCATTTATTGGATTGAGAAAGAGAACTTCTCAAAGCGAGAAGATGGCATTGGAAGAATGACTTTCTCAGGATGAGAAAGAGTTTCAAAAAACTTTCTTTGCCATGTCGGAGATGATGAAGGTTTTGTACGAGGATTACATGGAACGAAAGAGAATAGTTCTTGGTGAATCTTCAAACGAAAAAATTGAAGAAGGAGAGGATCCTCCTTAGATTTCTCCTTCACCTCCATCATCAGCTCCTTCTTCTCCTTCTTCTTCAAGTTCAAGTTCTAAATCCAATGCAAAGAAACATGTTCATAAACATACGAATGAAATTCCTTTGTTAAAACTTGATGTTAAATTTGAATTACCCATATATGATGTTGAAGTTAATGTAGAGAGACTTGAAAATTGTGTTAGACAGATGGAGGTCTATTGAAGTGTGAAACATATCAAGGATGAGGCCACATAAATCAAGTTGGAATCATTGAGACTTGCATGCACAACATTCATCTAGTGGCAAAGCAAGTTGTAAAATGGAACGCAACAAGTGGGTAATGTATTTCCATCATGGAAAATTTGTATTTATGCACTTCGGAAGAAATTCTATCCTTTGGGTTATAAAGAGAAAGCATTAATTGAATGGCAAGATTTAAAACTAAGAAAATGACAAACAGTGCAAGAATACACAAATGGATTTCGAAAAATGGCATTGATGTTAGATATTCCTTTACACACTGTATTCATGTTTGTACCAACTAATCTTGATGAGGTTTCTATTCAAGTGGCATAAATTGAAGTAGGGAAAACAAGTGTTGGTGTATCAGGGAAATCGTCTTCAAGGAAACAGGACAAAAGGAAGTCGCATGGAAAGAAGTCAAATGCAGTGACAAGAAAGGAAGAGAATCCCTCTTGCAAGCATTGCAAGAAAGAGGGGCATAATGAGGATCATTGTTGGAAATTGCATCCCGAGAAGAGGCCATAGTGGTTCAAGGAAAATAAAGGGAGGCCAACAGTTGCAATGAAAACATGACCCACGGACTTGGGATCGGATTCAGGTGACGAATATAAGGTCTCATTGGTTGGTATGATAGGTACAATTGGTGAAGGATTTGATTGTAGATGTAACTTGTTTCACATCAAGGTCATAATGTCACACACTAAGGTCGACACATAGATAGATAGTGGATCTCAATCTAATCTAATTTCATAGGAATTGGTTAAGCAATTGGGATTAAAAACAAAGATACATCATATTCCCTACACACTTAAATGGATAAGCAACAATCATCAAATGCACATATCAAAGAAGTGCACATTAAAAATTTCAATTTCATCTAAGTATGTGGATGAGGTAACATGTGATGTGGTGCCACTAAGTGAATGTGGAATGGTCTTAGGTAGTCCATACTTTTACGATCATAAAGCAATCTTATACAATACTAAGCATCAATATCATTTAACCAAAGAAGGTCAAGAATACGTGGTTCATGCTCATCATGTAAAGGGAAAAAAAAATCTTCAAACTATGGAACAATTAAATAAGGCATCTCAAGCAAGCAACATTGTTTCAACTCAAGTAATAGATCTTAAGAAAGAATAAGAGATGATTGTAGAATGGAAAATCAATCACAGTTTGCTTCAAGATAAGCTCATGTAGTGCAAATATTACAAACATATTAGCTCATTTGAAATCATATTTTTTATGCTATCATTAGTAATGTTGTCTACATGGATGATAGTGGCTTCAGTAAGATGTGACTGGGAACCAATGGCTAACAATATGATGTCAGTTGTCATCATTGTGTTACAGTTGATATTCATGAGACAGGTGCACAGGACAGAGTTCAGAGATAGGGAACAAGTCAGGTGGCCTATCCCGAGCTTGATGAATGGTCAGTAACCTTTTGGGGACCAAAAGGTCCTTTAGTGGGGAGGTGTGATCCAGAATTGGATCCAGGATATTGATGGGGCTCAGAAATTTCTAAAAATGAAAGTTCTCATAATGGATTCAAAATAGACTTGTGCATATGCCTCATCGATACAAACCCAATGCAACTTGAACATGATCAAATGGACATTGTATGCTCAAGTTATGGTGGTCTATTCATTTTGCCAAACAGGAAAAACAATGTTGACTGTATAGTTCATACAGTTCCATGTGGCAGGTGATTATATAGGCCGTACAACCATACAACTGACTTGGAAGTCACAGTTGGCAGTTTGGAGGTGACACATGGCAGCTGACTTTACAATGACTGGGCATATATACTGACACATGGTAGGGTGACTAGGTGTACGGATGCTGACATGGACATGATACGTGGACAAATCTAGGGGTGACACATGTCACTATTGCAAGGGTGACACATGGCACAGCTGTACATATGACATGGTAGGTATGACATGTGGTAGGCGTGTTGACATGGTTGCTTTTTGACTGGGTAGCAGACGTGGTCCAATCGCATGCTGACAAGTGGCATAGTTTTTGGAAAATGGCGTGGTGCCACATGGCCCAGACATGGGTTTCCACATGACACCTAGGTGTTGGTTGTTTGGTTTGAAAAAACTTTTGGAGTGCATGAGGTTCGACCACTGGACCTCCCATTGAGCTATAGTCTTGGCAGGGTCAGGTTAGCCAGCCCCCCCACACATGGTTCTTGTTAACTATACCTGTTGGCTTCTATTTAAAGTTACATAAGGTTTGAAGTAGGCACAGAAAGGGTCGGGGCTAGGCTCGAGACCTTGGTTTATTACCCTCCATATAACCAAGCACACGGGGGTGTTAAATGTTTTGGCTTCAGATTTCGTGGATGTTGCATATGACCGTTGATTGTATGTGTTGGCATGAACAGGATAAGGCATAACCTCCAGTTCTACATATTGTTAGCCAAGGTTTTGGGCCTGCCCATTTGGCTCTCCATATGACTCAGTTCTATTGTTTGGTTGTTAGCACGAGGATCAGACCCTGGTCCCATGGGGTATGTAGTGAATCCAGGAGCCAACAGAGAAAGGGGCCAGCGTGCAGCCCCTAGGGGCCTGGCCCTTGGCCACATGTATTCATGTGACCATGTAGAGGGGGCACACGCCTAGACAAAAGGGGCTTAGTCAAATTTTTCTATAAAATTGGGTTTTTATCACTATATAATAGTGATTTTTAATGATTTTTAGGTATGCTTTGGTAATTTTTGGGCAATATTGGGGGATATTGGGACCTTTTTTAGGCTAGATCTTGGGAGGAAAATGGGATATGGTCACCAATTTCAGATCTATATAAAATAGGCCTTCTTGAGGCCATGGGAGGAGATTAAGAGAAGTTTTAGGATGAATATTTTCCAAGCCAAAGTCATTTTTATGCAGGGAAGATGTTGAGGAGTGCACCTTTGCAGGCCATTTTTGGGAGCTTCAATCATCTTATTTGAGTGTTGTTTCTTTTGTTGGGTTCTAGAGATCTAGTAGAACAAGACCAGATCATTTTTGTAACCTATTGGCACTGTTGTGATGTACTTGTTTAGCTTTTAGCAGAAATAAGAAAGCCTCACCCACTGAGACAAATTCCCAGAGACATAGGCGAGATTTCTGAACTCCGTTATCACATTAGTGTTATGGTTTGATGTTGTTTTATGCTTCATTTCAGTTCTGTACATGTTCATATGGTTTCTATATTTCTTATATAGGTCTTCCTTTTTATTTAAGCTTCCTAAATAGTTAATCAACACATGCTTAATAACTCAACCATTTTTGTGTAAAAGATATTTTCGGATCAGTGTTGACTACCAGTGCACAGATGGGCTTCTGAAGGAAGGATTGTGACAAAATGGTGTAGAGTTTTCATGAAGTTGTCCGATGAATGCAACTAACAAATCTTGTTGTCTACACATTTTGTAGAGTTATCAGTGATTACAACAGGAAAAAATTAGTGCAGAAGGTCAAAAGCATGGAAAATGCACAGAGGACTTACATTTCTAATGATGAATTCAGATATTTGTATATCGTTTTGGGTGTTGATGGTACAAAATCCAAGGAGGACCACATAAACCTGTTAGAAACTATTGTAACCTAGGTCTACACGCCTACCCCTCATATCTCTTTTCCACGTACCTTCCTAGAAAAGTTTCCTCTTAAGGTTGGTCAAGTCAGTTTACCATTTGTTTAATGACTTGTTTTTCTTCATTGACTTGCTTGACTATTTCTTTGCACATAATTATTTATGTTTTCCTTGATGCATGTTTGGTTTGAGTTTGAATTACTTGTAATATTGTTTGCCTTTAATTGAGCTTATAGTAGGTTGGTCAAGTATGTTATATGCACAGGAAAAAACCATGAGAAAAAATGTATCATTCATACCATTCTGTTTCGGGCTTGAAATACAAGCAAACAGACAAGTTCAATTTTCAATGGTGGAGATCCCATGTATAGTTCAGATTAATGGCTCTCATGCATTCATAGTTTCAAAGTCATGTAAGGATTAATGACCAAAGAAAAGCCACGAAGTGTCGAAACACTGAAGTGCCGAAGACACTTGGCACTCATCAGTTCAGACACATGGCACTCATCCGTCGGAGTCACATGGCACCCATCTAGCGCTGACATGTGGCACACATGTGTCATTTTCACGTGACATGTGTAACCCTTATTTCCTTGACACATCAAAATCTATGACATCATATGACATCAGGCCACCACGTCACTTCACAGCATTGTCACTCCAAGAATTTTCCATTTAGAGCAAGAACAATTCTCCGAAACCTGGAGCCCCGAAGTCCCAAAATATTTAGATGATAAAAAAGACTTAATATAGATTTAATTAGTGATAAGCACACTCTAATAAATTCATGAGTTCAGCACTCTGGGATTTATATACACTTCACATTCAAAATATCTCAAAGCCCAAAGTGACGAGAGACAGCCACATCAACCGCGATAAAGTTACTTCGGGATATTTCCATGCTTTAAATCACGAAATCCCAAAGTCTCGAAGTGTCAAACCGCCGAAGTCCTGAAGTAACGTCAAGTTTCCACGTCACTTCAAGCCCTACCACTCCATGAGTTCTTTTCAACTCAACATAGGCTGAATTTTTGAAGCACCAGACCACCAAAGTCCCAAAGTTATGAATTGGCACCATCATTAAATGGGGTTAGAGGAAGTCTAAAATTGGAAGACTAAGAAAACTTTAGCAAGGGTGTTAAAATGGTAGGGTTACCTAGATTGCAGATTACAACATGATCGATGGCCACACTTCATTGTGGGGATGGAAAATGCTAGAACGTTAACATCCTTGAGCGGTCCCGCAATCAAAACCATGGTATAGCCACAGGGGTACATGGAAGTTGGTGGTTGATTGCGGGGGGAGGAACTGTGTGGATCCAAACCTCCCTTGACAACTTCCGCAATCACATGCTTATATCACGTCTAGGGTCCAATCCGAGAGAGGCTTGTGGAAAACAACTAGGAATTAAGCCAAATCGTCAAAGGAAAGTCACGAGGAGAAGAAGAATAATAGCAGACCGTGATGATTCCATCATAGAGAAAACATGAATGTCGAACACTTCAGGAAAAACACTAGAAGATTTACCTCTTCCTCAGATAGATAATGTGAAGAAGCTTCCAAATACATTCGGTTATCCTCCAGTGGCCTCAAACACCACACATGCATCCCAGTGCTCAACGCAGTACTCAGTTCTGTCTCTTTTAGTCTTTTTCTTCCAATCCCAGTTCATTCCAACGCATGAATCAGTCCATTTTCATCGCTAGTAGTAGTTTTTAATTGTTCAGTTCAAGACTCTTTTTAGTTTAAAGAATAATAAGTGGTCTTCTATGTTTGATAAGAACCACTCTTTTTTATTAAGTCAAGTGTGAAGTATACATTTCTATACTACAACAGTGTTTTAGTCAAGTTAATAAATTGTTCTACAATTGTTAATGTAGAGTTAAGTCTCAGACCTAGATGGACGAGAGCCTCTGCAACCCTGATAAATATGCAACTTCTATATGTTTGGAAGGTTGGAGTTTTTGGGAAAGGATATCAATACATCAGACTGGTTGGACCTATTCTATGCATGGATTAAATCTCTCTACCTAGTGAATATAATCTTGATGACAATGTTTCGTTCAAATCTTCATGTATTTTGATATTATCTTGAATGCAGTTTTTTTTTAATTGTGGAAAGTACATTTCATTTCCTTTGGCTATTCTATAACTTTTCTTTATTGATATGTGTTGGACACATCGACTACACTGAGAGGGGGGGGGCGTGAATAGTGTAGGGCTCTTTTTCCCAAAAATCCTTAGTTAACAATCACCATTAACTCATTAATCATTGTTGTCATTTATAACCAGTTAAATGTCAACACATATCAACAACATATATCAGCAATATATCATCAACAAGTCATCACCACAAGGAACACAAAGAACACAAGATGTATGTGCAATTTTATTTTTATTATGGACTACAATCCTTGGGGTTTTTCAACAACAACTAAATAGAGTAGAACTCTACAAGAGCACCAGATCTATAATGCAAGACCCATATTACACCCTTATCACCAACTAATATGAGGCAACAATCCTCAACAGATATCAATTTGTACCATAAACAAGTGCATCAACCATGCACCAACTTGTGCTAAACAACCTGTAATCAACCTATACCATAAACAAGTGTATCCAAAAATGTACCAAGTATATAAAAATCATATGTCAACTACTCATCAACAATGAATCATCAATATGTACCAACATCATCAACTATACACCTCATGTATGTGCCAACTCATCAACTACCTGTCTCAACCATGACTAGTTTTGGATTAGTCAACAACCCTAACCTAAAATAATTGTAACTTTGTACCTGTAATGAATAAAGATATGAAACCGATACACAATTTTCTTCATTTCTTTTTATGCAATTCCTCCATGTTTCATTACTTGTAATCTCTCAGAAAAGGAGTTATAGCAAAAATGGCACACCTTCCTGCATTCTAGCTTATTCTAGAGAGCGACCTTGTAGAGCGTGCCCCACATAGAATATTTGTTGAATTGATATGAAAATGTTACATAGAATACTAAAGACTATAATATAACCAAAAAAAATTGTCTCACTGAATTTGGATCTGTTATGAAGAAGTTATGACGTTTTTACTTGAAACTCCTTTTTTAGACTAGTTTCAGGACTAGCCACAAACCCTATTTTCGACGAAGTGTATCTCCAAAAACACAACGACCCACAAGATGTATTTTTTACCAAATATAATTGGATATGTTTCCTCAATGGAATATCAATCTCACGGTCTGAATCATTATAGAAAACAATTTGTTGTGAAAATGGTGAGATGACCTGTAAATAACATACCTTAGAAAACATCATGAAAATAATTTATCCTCCCTTGAATTCCGGCCCTCTTTTCTTCACCTTCCCTCTGAATTTCGTCTTAGATATCCTTTGGTTACCTCATTAACCTATATATATTCAATATTCTCAAGTGTTCCACACCAACAATTCTTAAGAATCTCTCATAAGAAACTCTCCATAAATACTCCAAAAGATATTCTCACAAGAAGCTCTCCATTGAACAAAAATGATGATCTACAAGAGACCATTTCTATATTATATATAATTTCATCCTCTAGGTCACTTAACCCATTTCTAGGTCACTTAACCTATTTTCCTTATTTTAGGGTTAACCACTTTCCATAAATAGAAAGTTTTCCAATACTTTATCATTTAAATATTCTTTCTTGATTTTGTCACCTTACTTTATCATTTCTTGATTTTGTCACTTCTCTTTATTATTTAAATAATCCACCTTGACTTTGTCACTTTATTTTATCATTTAAATAATATTAACCCATTTCTAAGTCACTTAACCTATTTCTTTATTTTAGGGTTAACCACTTTCCATAAATAGAAAGTTCTCCAATACTTTATCATTTAAATATTCCTTCTTGATTTTGGCACTTCTCTTTATTATTTCAATAATCCATATTGACTTTGTCACTTTACTTTATCATTTAAATAATGATTTCTTCTTTTAGGTCACTTTGACTTCTTTGACCTTGGGGGCTTCAAGCCTTCATGTGGGGGCCCTTCATCTTCATAAGGCCATAACTCTCAAACCATG
>JASDQU010714246.1:0-10577 GCA_032191745.1 Picea mariana
AATTTATTTCCACCAATGTGAGGACTCTTGATACTAGACTTTCTAGATCCCCCTTCCCTAAATTTGACCTCTCTTTATAGGAATGTAGAGAAGCTTAGAGATAGGTTCAAGGTATGTGAACTAGGTGAAAACGCATCATGCACAAGTTCCATGCTCAATAATGCATCATGGAAAAGCCATCTCTTATTTATCTCCTTGGAACTCTCCAAATATATAGAAGATCAAGGGTGTGGTCATGGGCTGTAAATGGGAAACCAAAGGCCGACTCAAATTGTCTATAAGGAAGCCACAGTCGACCGCCCTTCTTCTTAGGAAAGGTGCGACTAGGCTTAGATGTGATGATTTACAAGAAATTCCCTAAAGTACAACTCGTGATTTCAACATTAAGACATCATTTGGTTCTCTTCAAGGGAAAGGGTGACAAATACAAGTGTAACATATACCCCCTAATTTGTGAGCTCAGAAGAGGAATTGAAAGTTGAAATACATTACCAAAATAAATGGAAACGAGTGGTGTAAGGAAGGAGCTCATGGATCAAGGGACCATAGAGTACCTACAAACAAACATCAACCAATCATATATATAGATCACCCTCAAGGTATGCATGCCCATGCTCGGATGTATGAAAAAATATGGTTGTCAACACAATACATTGATGATCCATAAAATTGTGTGCATGACCATGGCCATGAAAAAGTACATGGTGGATCCATGTCATATAAAATATCATAGCCATGAGAAAATACAATGTGGATATATGTCACAGCATAAATCAGGGAGACATCTAGCACAAATGAGAGTGTCATTCTGGTCTTCAAAGTACTCATACAATAGTGATATAATCTAGAGCATATTGGGAAAGGTACTATAAATGGATGATGCCACTAAACCCAAGTTCTTGGAATCAACCCCATCAATGGTATAAATCTACATCATGTGAAAAAATGAGTTCATGTCAAGCATGGTAGAAACCATTTGATTATTGATCATTGATTAATATTGTTAACAGACGTGAAGGGACCCACCAATAATAAAATGGATCCCAAGGTACCTATTATAATATAGCAACTGTGAATACAGGATATGATGTCAAACTCTCCTAGATTCAATCAATCGGGATTCAATGAGGTAAACCCACTATTGATTGAGAGGAATCCTCCTACTGATGACTGCAAGTTCCAAGGTATTATATAGTTTCTAGATCCACTTCCTAGATAATGAGTTGGTGTCGATAGGAAGAGATACATTGAAGGAGGGCCTTGATTTATCCCTTATCAATTGACATGAAATTTTAACTGATATTTTGCGAAGAGATAAATCACCAAGAAAAAATGGCATAGGGATGGCCAACATGAAAGGTCAACAAGATTGTAGAATGACTAACTCAGGATTACACTTCACTTGAACATATAGCACAACAAAATAATGACTTGGAAACACTAACTCAGGAGGACCAATGATATAGTGTAGCAACACATGAGGCATTTATTAACTCTCCATAGTGACTAGAAGAGTAATTGGTTGGAGGAGCAAATTACTCATAATCATGGTACAAATCCTAGGCAGGTTAAATGCCAACTGTAATACAATGATGCAAATAGGTGTCATGTTCAAGGGTGACAGCAACTGAGGCTACCACTTAATTGAATACATATCGAGGTTCTCCCCCCCCCGAACTGCCTTTTTTTGTTCTTTAATGTTTGTTTCATGTTTTTACAAGCTTGAAAAAGAGATAAAAGTGCTCTTGGTGGAGAAAACGAGTGGCTCAATGGAATGAAACTTTGTTCCAAGTGCATGGAACATACCATTGCAAAACAAATGCAGAAAAGGTTCTAGGAACGTGATGTCCACTCATAACAGTTTTCTCCAAGGGTGAAGTTTGCAAAATGGAGGCAAATCAATGCAAATGGAAAAAGGTCAAGAGTTACTGTAATGGCAGTGAGCAGGATCAAAGAAAACAACATTGTAGCAGTATAAACCAAGTGTAACACCCTAGTTTTGATCCCTAGTGTAGTATTGTATATTTGTAAGTATTATGAATGGTCTTGGGCCAAGCGATGTAATATGTAAACATTTTACAATGAAACTAATAAAATGGAATACATCGTTGGCTATAGATGGGTAAGGACTAGAGTAATGGGGAGGCTATGATTCCACAAGAGAGGGGGGCTTAGTGGGGGTTTTGAGGGGTTTCAATATGCCTTGAGTCTTAAGCCACCTTCATAAATCAATTTGTCATTTATCCATTTATCCCTTTGACTTATTCATCACACAATAATTGAATTCATGGAATAGGTTGGGTAAGGAAGTCATCCCACTCAATTATGACAACATGGGTTGAGTTTAATCATCCTTGGGGGAAGATTAAGAGTCAAGAAAGTATTGGAGAAGAGGAAATTCAAGTAGGAAGGGGAGTGGTTTTGCAGTTGAGAAAGAAGGGAGAAAACCATAGCTAAGTGTTGAAAGTGAGTGGCCATCCATACTATGTATTGAAGATAGCTTGCTAAAGTTGGTAATTGTGATGAGAATGAGGCTAGTAGGCATGTGAGTGATTTCTCTGAGAAAATTAACCAAGAGAAAGAGAGTTTGTTGTGTGAGCACTATTGTTGTAGTTGGATTTCCTGGAGCCCCAAATAGAGAGATCGATAGTCAGTATTTTCTTGAGCCTTGGAGGGGATGGATATTTTCTAAGGGACTGCAATGTAGAGAAGGAAATATCATCCATTAGGTTGTGCAAACTAATGGGGAAGAGATTTGGGCAGTTGGAATTGTGTTGGGAATCATGTCACTCTCTTTTAGTAGGTATTTGAGGGGTTACATTGGACTATAGACACCCTTTGGAACCTATCCTTCCTTATGGACTCATAGCCCCATATTTGAAGTGGCTTGTTGCAGAGAGAATTGGTGCAACAAAGCCTACGGTTAGGAGGAATTCCCTTTGTTTGCAACTAATTGTGTAAAAAGTTTTTAAAAGATAAGTGTTTTGATCACTATGTTATTTATTGTTTAATGTTGTGATAGAAAGTTGCATTTACTCTATATTTTATATGTATGAATGTCGTTGTGTGTGTCTAGTTGCTACTTTGCATGTTTAAACATTACCGTTCATGATTTTTAAGAATTAATGATAATAGCATGCTTATGTGATTTTTCGCATGAAAATTAGCATGTTAGTTGATTTTAGTAGTGACTTGGCCCAACAAGGTAGTAGGGTACATCACATATTGATATCAGAGATTTTGGTTCAACATCTGACTCATATGGACCAAAGACCGGTGCAAATTTGATAAATTCATTGTTGCAGAGGTTGAATTGTGTCAAATTTGGGGAAAATTGTAAAATTAGAGAAAAAATTCTAAACAAATCTAGGTCAAATTTTCACTCATAATGGTCAAAGAGATGAAAAATTGCATCAATATGAGATTTGAAAAGTTAAAAATTGGTTTGGGTGGTTGAACTTCATGTTTTCATGATGATTGTGAAGTTTGAATAATCAATGCCCCATATCACATTCGATTTGGCAATCAATAGTCGAGATTCATCTGCAAGTTTGGCAAAATTTAGTGGATCGATGGCCTAGATCACTTGGATATGAAGATCAATGACTGAGATTATTCTTGGGTCAGTTTAAAAATTCTAAGTTCGTTGGAGATAATCTCTTGGTTCCCGAAATATTTCAGAGTTTGGTGAAGTTCGACGAAGTGGGAACAAAGTTTAGTTCATCGAAGAAGAAAATCATTGATTGTTGATGGGTAAAAGTGGAAGTCAGTGAAAATTTTTGGAATTAGGTGACGTTTGGTGAAGTTGGTGAATCAATGGCCTGAATCGTATTTGATTTGGCGATCAATGACTAAGATTTAACTGGAGGTTTGGAGAAGTTAGTCAAAGTTTGGGAATTGACGGTTGAGATCTCTTTTGATCTTAAGATCAATGATCCAAATCCAATGTGGATTTGGTCAAAAGTCTCTAAGTTAAATGAGTTCGGAAATATGAAAGGAATTCTGCCGAGAGATTTTTCGAGTTCGGCGAAATTCAGTAAACTGGGAACAAAATGTAGTTCTCCTATATAAATAAATTTGTTGATCGTTGATACAAAGGAAATCATTGATCATTGATACAAAGGAAATAGTTGATTGTTGATACAATGACAATCGTCAATCGTCGATCGTCGATACACAAGAAATTGTTGATCATCGATACAAAAAAAAAAAAATCATCAAACACCGATATAAAGAATTTTTTTTATTTTCAATATAAAGAAAATCATCCATCATTGTAATATCCCTAGTTAGGCTAAGCTAGAATATAAAAAAAAAACATTAATGCAATTATTTTACTCCTACTTATCATTTTTCTACAAATACTCAACATTCATTATACTAAAAGCATTTCGTCAAACATATCATCAACAAACTAGATACACATTGAATAGAAGAGAATCATGGAATATTTTATTATGAATAATATCTGAATACAATGATCCAAAGGTTGTTATGGCAACTGCAATACATCAATGGAAAACACACAATACAAGCCAAAAACCTGGAATAATGTCGTGGCCTCCTCAACATATGAGATCAAACCCCCAAGTGCCACATCCTCTCGAAGTAGATCACTACAACCCAAAACTGAAAACAAACCCCAAGATGAAGCTCCAATGAAGATCCAAGATGGATCCTCCTCCTTGTCTAGCTGGGGTGAATATTGCACCACCGAAAATAAACTGTAATGGAAGGGTTTTTACAAAACCCTAACAAAAACCATGTCTCCAAGAACACTTCAAAGAGATCAATCCAAAAGAATAATCCAAAGTGTAGCGCTACCCCTCATTTTATTCTTCCTCCATACCCTTCGAGATCTTTCCCCTTTTTGACTAAATCAAACATGACCCTTATTCCCCTTTTTTAATTTTCACTTAAAGATTAAATTTACTTTAATAATGTTTAGCAACTATTAATCTAAAAGTTACTTTATGTCCTTTTTACTTAACGTCACTTTAAAAACATAACATCTCCTAACTAAGCGACATTAAATAACCCTTGACTTCCTTTTTATTCACTGACAAGCCTAGGAAGTCATTTCTAACCGCTAAACTAGGGAACCCAAAAAATAGGGACATGAAAAATCCTCCCTTCCCAAACATTGCTTGTCCTCAAGCAATGCCATCACACCCATAGGAACAACAAACTGAACCAAATTGAAACCAATAATGATCCCTGGATCCCAAACCAATCTAAAAGATGAAGAATAATGGCACGAACCACCCGCAATACAGCCTTGTAATGTACTAACACCAAGGACCACCTAAAAGTAACATTTGGGTCTCCCATCTTAACCATCTTCCAATATGTCAATCCATAAAACCCCAATGTCCCATGCTATCTACCACCAGGGCGGACCCATCATGTTGTTTCTACGCCACTCTGATCATAGATATATGATCATCCTACCTAGACTGCATCCTCTACTCATGCATCCACAATTTGTAATGCCTCAAAGAATCATCCCCACTATTGAGGATTGGACCCTACCAATGTATCTTAGGGAATTCAACCAAACCAAATCTAAAACCAGACATCCCAGAGAATTCTATGTGGTCATAAACTGATAGGGAATCAATGACACCTAATCTCTAGTTATCAAAGGGGGAATACCTAATACTCTAGTACCCCTAGCCTATTGCAATCATCGAGGCATCATCTAAAAAAATGGTGAACCTCTCTCAGACCGACCTATAAGCGGTAAAGTCACCAGGGTCCCAAAATAACCTATATGATGTGAAATACCCTCTACTCCTCGCCTTGATGTTCCAGGTGCTAACATAAGGATCCGCCTGATTGCCTCTGATAAGCCAGGAAATCAAAAGTTTCCCAAACTCGGTCAACTCCTCAGTGGACCACTCCTCCAAGCTACCAAACCTAAGCATCCTAGGTGTAAACTACGAAAAGTGAAAATTGACCATCTCATATGTATCGGCTTTCGAGCTGTCAAATACTGCAGTACTCGGGTCCCAAGCTAATCACCTAGAGGAACCATCATGTTGGCATGGTGCCCCACTAATCATAATCATCTGATTTCCATACTCAGAATATGCTCTCCTCCCCTGGTACTCACTACCTTGACTCATACTTATCCAAGGATTTGTAGTGAAGTCAGAATTTGCCACTCCACGACTATACTTGATCCCGGGTATCATGAGGGAAAAACTACCTCTCCATATATAAAGAAGCTCAACAACTCTTCTCACAACATTCCCATAATGATGTAGGCCAATCCCTAACACAACCCTATCGATCATCGGAGGTAGTCTATCACCCCGATGAATGTCAGGATCCCACCACCATATTGGAAGTCCACCACTTCCAATGATTGTTGTTGAACCCTCAATGAATTGATCCAATAAACCTTAAATCTCATCATGTGTACTTAGCATGCTAATCACATGGCCCCAACGAAAAGCCTCTGTCATGGTCACAATGCCTCTTGTCTCATCCCACTAGCTCAAGTGATCCTCTCCTATCCTATTGTATACTCTAAGGGCATCAAATAGAAGCACTAGATTCCACTTCCACTTCCTGCAAGACTGGAAGGTGTCTAGCGTGTTGTTCAACCCCAAGGGCATGACCACGAAGTCATAACGAAGTCTGGAAGCAGACTTATGAGTATCCTGCTCCTTGATCCTCATTTGATGATATCCCTAATGAAAATAGATCATCGAGGGATATGTTTCTCCCTGAGGTTCACCCATCCACTCACCGATTCTGGGAAACCTCAAGTCAATGGTATGCTTGAAGGCTCTGTCAGGAGATCTCCCTAGCGAAAGCACCCCACAACTCTATTGTACACTTCCTCATGCCAATTAATACCCATGCATGTTGTCGCCAATCATCAAATCATCATGTACCATATTGTATCCTATAGGTTCCATTATATCCAACACTTTATCGATGTTTTATGAATCTATTCCCCAGAGCATGCCCATGTTTTTCATATACATGTCCACCCAATCCATTGACGCATATAATTTTTTACAGCCTGGTTCTCAAGAAGTGTGCTCAACTATATCCTCCTTAACTAAGCCTTGAGTCTTTAGTGGGCTCCTCAACAGAAGTGACTCATGATCCTCACAATGCAAAATGGGCATGTGGTCAAATCCCTCTACATTAAACCTCTCCTCAAGCCCCTACAACTCTGAATGCTCATCGTGTAGAATCATCACAAGTGGCTCCTCCCTCCAATCATGAATGCCACTTGCACCCTAATGTGTCATGGTTGTCAATGAAGAGCATGCCAAATTCATTTGGTGACTAAACTCTGCAACCTCCCTTTCCCTTTCCTCAGCGAACTTGAGAGAAAGGTTCCTATCCATGAAAAATTGCAAGTACTCGGATTTAATCTTCTCTAGTGCCTCTTTGATGATGCACAATTGGGTACTAGTGACCCCACCTGCAACTCCAATTTGTTTCTCCTCCAACTGGGTTTTCCACATAATGTCTTCAATAAACTAATGAGCACCATTTGCCCTTTCCAATATTTGCATAATTTGCTCCTCTTTGACCAATAATCGGTTCTCCAATTCATGCAATGTCATTTCATCAACATGGAATGGAATGGCACATAAGGGACCAAATGACTCACTATATGATATTGTGCAATGATGGGACTCACATGGACTATCCTCCTCATACCGTATTTCTGATTTGTTCACATCCACCAAATCAACCTCTTCGTTGCATAGCTTTGAACCGTGGTCATGTGTTAGTACAATCATGGATACACCATCATACATGTCATACGGTACTGAATCCACATCATGGTTATGTGCTAGCACATCCTCTTCATCAACATCATATATATCCAACACACTGTTGTCATCGACCTCATCGGTCGGATCCAATGGTGTATCATAGGATATTGTTCGGTCTTCCTCTACACACATATCCTCAACATGGCTAGATGCATGCTCTTCCACCTATCCTTCATCATCATTTCTCTTTAATTTGTTCCCTAGGCCTTTAAAGGAATCCCCATCCACATTCTTGGGCCAACATCCATAGTTGAAAGTGAAATAGCTTTTAAAGGGAAAAGTTGTGTAGATCTCCTCACCCAATGTTAAATACTCCTGGTAATGATAAGGCATGTTTTTAAGTGTTTCTATCCTCCTCGATATTTCAGCCACTAGGTACGGATCTTCCTCCATCTCGTTTAACCACATGAGTGCATACCCCACTACCATCCTTTCTTACACTTGTATGTACACAATTTGGCTTCCTTTTTGTGCAAATTATGTTATTTTTGGGTTATGGGGTTCATCAAATAGATTGTGTTACTTTTGTTTTGATGTCAAAATATGATAGTTCTTTTCCACAAACAGTTTGTGTGCATACTAGTAAAACACTTCTCTCAAGTATGTTGCAAGTGTTCCAAATACATAGGAAATACCATTGTATTGTTCCCAAGTCTGTTGTGCTAGGATATTACAGAACTTATAGTGTTTTCTTATTTATAGTTATTTCAAACAGTTTGCATTCATCTTCCCTTATGCACAATTCTTTATAGACTACCTTTAAAAAACAATTCCATGTGCTAAAGTGGTAATATTTCATCAAACATATGGAAAGATGAACCAAGTACACATCAATTGGAAGAAATCATAATGGCATGGATGGAAACACCAATATTATAATAAAGTATTTTAGACGGTGTTGTAGTAGCTACAATACCCTAATCAACACACAATAACAAGCAAAACCTAATAATGATGCCAATAATACTTTAGTAGTTTTGTTCCCATGACTGGAAGATGCTCCCAATAGCCTGATACCCCTTTATCTTTCTTTGTTCTGCTACTATGGCAGTCAACCACCTTTTCTATCCAATTACTAAGAGCCTACAACTCCTTTTCTTTTCCCTCGATCTGCAAAATACCCTTGTGGCCCTTGTTGGCACAGGGGAAGACCCAGGGTTCAGTGCTACAACAGTGCACCAACAAAACCCTAACTACCGACCCTTTCGGCAACACCTGCGAAGTAGATGAAGTCTCACCCGAGGTAGAGGCAGGGGTGATTGCGAGACTTAGGTGTCTGCAACCTTAGTTGGGACACAGATCTTTGATTATGATACTTAATAGAGCACTTAGCACCATCAGATCCTCAATATGAAATCAATATCTACTTCCCTGATAAAACAGATCTTCGCAGCATTCACACTGATCTAACGTAGTTAAGTACTTAGCACAAACATATGGATCATATATAGCAAAAGCAAGCACTAAGCACATTCATAGAAGTCAGATCTAACATTCTTACACATCAATAGCACAAAGCATGAACGGATTTATCTATCTCTATCAAAGCACTTAGCAAGAGAGTCATAAACACATTAAGACAGGCACAGAGCATAACAACACAGTGTTTATGTGGTTCACCCCCACCCTGGGGCTACATCCACCAACTCTTCTTCTTTATTGTCTTCAGTCAATCGGTTACAAGCACAAAGCCTCAAAAACCTTACTCTGCACAGGACAAAAGATCTCCACAGCTCACTAGATCCTTCTTCCTTGTGTTCCAGCACTAAGCCTTCCACAATCTTGCTACAATGACTTGCACTTAACTCTACAAGTCTCACACAGTATGCAGAAAGCCTTACAATTTCTGATCACACAGATCCAACTCTTGGCACTTATCCTACTTGCATACTAACATCACATAGATGCCTTCATTCTCCTCTCTCTTTTACATTGCCTATACATCTATTTATACATACAAAATAGGCCTAAACATGGGTAAACCCATGGGTCAACATCCCATTCCCGTTACATATTCCCACATCCCAAAAAGGACCCAAAAAGAGGCCAAAATCCTGTGATCTCTACTTCGTCTTGCGCTCCTCCTTCGGCAGGCTATCAAAGTCCAAAAATAGGTCAAACTTGAACAGATATCGACAAAAAATTTAAGTTCTGTAAATTATTTTCAATTAATTTAAGTCAAAATAATAGATAAATGGATTGATTTTTTGAATTAATTTAAGTCAAAATAATAGAAAAATAGATGGATTTTCAATGTTAGTATTAAATAAAATAAAAAGATAAATATTTTTAATATTATATACAAAATTTCAATAAAACAAAATAAAATAAAATTGGAATGAAATTATTTTTTAATAAAATTGGAATAAATATATTTTCTAATTATAAAAATTAATTTAAAGTAAATAATTTATAATAAAACATTTTATGGTAAAATATATTTTTAGATATTATATAAAAAACCTTTACATTTTCTATTAATATATTATATAAAAAAAGTTTCAATGATAAGGGTTGTACGATAAGGGTTTTAGGATAAAAAATAACAACATCTACTTTGGCAATTACCATAAACTAACAATTTCCATGACTCGATTAGTTCACCTGAAAGGATAGACAAAATTCTTTCATCATATTTTAGCTTGAAAGAAAAAACTTTCTTGCTTATAAAAATATGGCCTCAATTTACAATCACTCAAAAGATGTCTCGTGGATGAGAGGTGGCAAGTGCTCATGTAAAATATGCATGTGATTCAAATTTAGAAAAAG